>BQNB010002389.1:16140-125633 GCA_026074375.1 Tanacetum coccineum
TGGGGTGATAAACAAGAAGCAGCTTTTCAACTGTTAAAGCAGAAGTTGTGCAGTGCACCAATCCTGGCCTTACCTGAAGGAAGCGAAGATCTTATCGCGTACTGCGATGCTTCAAAGAAGGGTTTGGGCGCTGTGTTAATGCAAAGAGAAAAGGTGATTGCTTATGAGAAGAACTATATAACTCATGATTTGGAACTTGGAGCAGTAGTGTTCGCTCTCAAGATTTGGAGGCACTACCTGTATGGAACCAAGTGCACAGTGTTCACTGATCATAAGAGCCTACAACACATTCTTAATCAGAAAGAGTTGAACATGAGGCAACGTCGTTAGTTGGAGTTGCTCAGTGATTACGATTGTGAGATTCGTTATCACCCGGGAAAGGCAAACGTTGTTGCTGATGCTCTAAGCAGGAAGGAGAGAGATCAACCATTAAGAGTTCGAGCTTTAGTCATGACTATTGGCTTGGATCTTCCCAAAAAAATCTTAAATGCTCATACTAAAGCACGAAAACCAGAGAACATCAAGAATGAAGATGTTGGAGGAATGTTGGTTGAAAACGCTAAAAATCTAGAGGCGATTAGGACGGAAAAGTTGGAACCCATGCGGATGGAACCTTATGCCTCAATGGCAGGAGTTGGTTACCTTGTTATGGCAATTTGTGGATTGTGATCATGTACGAGTCCCACAAATAAAAATACTCTATACATCCGGGTTCTGACAAGATGTACCAAGACATGAAAAAGCTATATTGGTGGCCCAATATGAAGGCAAACATCGCCACCTATGTTAGTAAGTGTTTGACCTGTGCTAAGGTCAAGGCCGAACATCAAAGACCATCAGGATTATTGGTACAACCTGAGATACCTAAATGGAAGTGGGACAACATCACTATGGATTTTGTCACGAAGCTTCCTAAGATGTCGCACGGCTACGACAACATTTGGGTGATTGTTGACTGACTCACTAAGTATGCGATCTTCACACCGATGAGAGAGACTGATCCGATGGATAAACTTGCAAGAATGTACCTAAAAGAGGTGGTCACGAGGCATGGAATACCTCTCTCAATTATTTGTGATCGTGACCCTAGGTTCGCATCAAATTTCTGGAGGCCACTTCAGAATACTTTAGGTACTAGTCTGGATATGAGTACTGTGTACCATCCACAAACAGACAGACAAAGCGAGAGGACTATTCAAACTCTCAAGGATATGTTGCGGGCCTGTGCAATCGACTTTGGAAAGGGTTGGGTTAACCATTTGCCATTAGTCGAGTTCTCATATAACAATAGCTATCACGCTAGCATCAAGGCCGCACCATTTGAAGCACTTTATGGTCGAAAGTGTCGTTCACCTGTTTGTTGGACCGAAGTTGGAGAAGCTCAAATCCTTGGTCCAGAACTAATTCAAGGGACGACTGAGAAAACGTCCAAATCAAGCAAAGGATGCAAGCCGCTCAAGATCAACAGAAAAGTTACGCCAATTTAAAGCGTAAGCCGATGTAATTCCAAGTTGGGGATAAATTTATGCTTAAAGTTTCATCTTAAAAAGGGGTAGTACGATTTGGCAAACGGGGGAAGTTAAACCCCAGGTATGTTGGACCTTTCAAGGTGTTAGAAAAGGTTGGAGAGGTTGCTTAATACATTCCATGTGTCCAACCTGAAAAAGTGTCATGTCGACGAACCATTAGCCGTTCCGTTGGATGGACTTCATCTTGATGACAAGCTTCATTTTGTTGAGAAACTAGTAAAAATAGTGGGCCATAAAGTTAAACGGTTGAAGCGAAGCCAGATTCCATTAGTCAAGGTTCGATGGAACTCCAAGCGAGGTCCTGAGTTTACGTGGGAATACGAGGATCAATCCCGGGAGAAATACCCACACCTCTTCTCAAAGACCGCACCGTCGTCAAGTGACGTGCAGTAAGCCTTGAAGACAAGGCTCATTTAACGAGGGGAGACTATAACACTCTGTGTTTTAGGGTCATTGACGTCGTTAATAAATCCGCTATGTAATTTTAGTTTTATACGCGTTTGCTTTTATACCGTAAACCTTAAGTTAAATCGCGTAAGCTAAAAATGATCAATTAATGCAATCGGGCATCAAACAAATAAACATTTGCATCAATCAAGTATTAAATAATTATTTTGAGAATAATTATGGTCTTTGTTTATTTTATTTTTATCGGTTACGTAAATTTATTACGTTTCGTGATAAAGTATGTTTAGGCATACCCGAAACCACCAAAACTTTTCTACGCTTCAACAAATACCCACTTTTATACCCAATACATAAAATTAACTCAAATAATATCCCATATACATCCTATGGCCGGATTTAGTGCAAATGATACAAAGAAATATCAAAAATTTTGACAAATTGGTCTTGTACATCTCTTACTCATTAAACTTAGCCATTTCATGTTCCTTTGACTAAAGACCAAGACCATAGTCTTCCTTAAGACCCTCCTCATGTCTCCATGACCAACTATTGTAATATTTTGACTAGTCTTACCATATATACAAGTATGCATGAGATAGATATAACATACATACAAAACACTTAGTTAAAAATCAAACCAAAACCTCTCTTCCTCCCCTCTTTTGGCCACGGCAAGAAACACCCCTTTGTAATAATCCATATCAAATTTTCTACAACCTATACAAGTATTCACACATTAATCCTAAGATATACTAAGATGTTTCCAAGCATTGGTTAACCGTTTTTAAGTAATTATCAAGAAAAGGAAAGCTAGGGTTTCATATGCAAAGTTAGGGTTTTCTTAGTTGCAAGCTTTGGTTTTTAATCTAAACAAGGGTTTAGATTGTGTTGGTTATCATCATCATTCATCATAAGGTCATCTGGAACTCTTTATGTTCTTACATTTATCATTATATGCATATGTTAGTTCTTTATAGCAAAAATCACCATTTAGGACTTTTGAACATGTAAAAAGAGTTTTTTACTTGTGATGATTATTTTGTACACTTTTTCTTATGTTATGTGATAGGTAATATCATGATATAATGGGTATATAAGTGATGTACCATGTTGATTAAGTGAAAAGATGCATATGTATGAATTAGGGTTTTAAAAGTACTTAAGGAAAGTTATTGTTTTCATGAGTTGTTAATGACTTGATAATCTTGTTATCATGGAACCTCATGGACTAAATATGGACTTTGGACTTTATTATATATATGACATATGATATAAAGCAATATGGAAGGCTTGTGATAAATTTACTAAGTTGAAAAGTGTTTAAAACAAGTATATGAATAAGTATATCTATTGGTTTCAAAGGGGCTGTTGTGGTTCAAATTTAAGGACAGCCATACTATGATCTATAAAGATAGTACACCTCATGATGATTACAAGCATGTAAAGAACTTGAAAAACGGATAAATAATGAAAAAGTTACTGTAAAAACAAGTTATACGATAAATAAACGGATTTATAAAAGAATTTTTGTAAAACAATTTATAAAAATGATATAAAACAGCAAGTTTAGTATTTGTAACAGATTACACATATTTTTAGGATTCCAAAATGATAAGAAACGAAAAATTTCAATTAATAACGAATGAGTTATGAATTTCGCGAGTTTACGAAAATTAATACTTTTATAAAACTATTTTTATAAAAGTTACTATTCATGATAGAAACTTTTATTTTTGTAAACCTCATAAATCAATAGAACTTTCAATTACGAGAACGTGCTCGAAAGAATCGCTAAAAATGGAGCTATAAGGAATAAAATACGACATTTACGGGTTTTACGACAACAAAAACTGTATAAGTAAACTTATGATCTGGTGTGAACAGTAAAAGTTACTGTTCACCAGTAGGCCCAAAATTTGAAAATGTCAAATTTTGAGAATTCGACTTAATACGAAAACGTGAGCGCAAGAAACACCTCAAACGGACTTGAAACACGAAAGTTACGCCAGTTTTACTAAAACGGTAATTCTAAACGTTTTAACTTATTAAACACAATTTTACCAAAAAAATTAGATGGTGATATAGCTATGTAGAATTGTATATGGTAGATGTTAATTACCATTCTTATCACTTATACGACCTTAATTTAAATAGGTTGCATCTAACGATTTGCATGACGCTTTATCTCTGATATTTGGATTATCAGTAACTCAAGGTGAGTTCATAGCCCCATATTTTTACTGTTTCAAAGATTTATAACTTTGGGTGGAAACATGCTTTGTTTTATAAATTGGATGCAAGTGTATATTTTATATTGATTACGTGTTTGCCTAAGTAGCGATAACCCAATTTGAGCCCATTATCATGAACTGTCAATTGCATAGATGTAGTTGTGAATTACATTATGTGAGTGTGAATGTTATGAATAGATCTATTTAGGATTGACCTCCCCGTTCGGGTGATTAGCTATCATCGGGAACGAACGTTATAGCATGTCGGATTTGGTAAGTTTCGGGTTAAACATCTGATCGGGCAGAATAGCAATATGTATTATTGCGAATATAATTGTCGAGCTTCAGTGTCATAAGCTTAGGAAAAAGTAATCGGATTTTGTGATGTCTGCATCTGTTGCTTTATCACGGGGAAAGTCTTGCGGTCCTGCATATTATAATTTACTAACCTATGAATTCACCAACTATTTTGTTGACGTTTTAAAGAAATGTTTTCAGGTGGTCAATAGGCACGAGGTGCCAGGGATACATTGGTGACACTTTTGGTTATCACGCTAGAGAATTGGATGTAATATGTTTTGGGAAATGTATTGTCAATCTTTGTAATATCAAACACTGAACAAGTAAAGCTGCATGCTTTGTGTAACAAGTCTTTTATCAAATCTAATGTATCATTTTAAACGACTTTTTGTCGTTCTTATATATCTTGTGCTATTGATCTGAGAAGTAACACGCCCCGGATATCCTTATTCCGCTGTGACCCATTTTGGAGGTGTTACAATTTAACCCCTATATATAGCCGAAACATGCAAACCATTCAAATCACACCTCAAACATTTATCTCATACACAAATGGAGTTCTAGCTCAGCCAAGGAAGAAGTATAAGGTCCCTAAGCTCAGAATAGAAGCCAAGAATTAAGAGAAAGGAACCCTTGAAGTCGTTACTAGGCGTACGAACTCGAAAACCCCATTTTGACCCGTTTTAGCTCAAGTTAGCTTATAATCTTGTTGAATAAGCTCATAATCTGTATTAGAACTATCATGAGGTCTATTAGATCCTATATAAACTCTTGTTTGAAGCCTTGAATCCTGAAACCCATGTGTTTTTTACTAAAACCCTAAAAACGACCCGTTTTGATTTTCTAGTTAACGAATCCTTTTTCTAAACTTTTGTTACATTAGAAAATCTTATTTTAGCTTATTTTAATAAGCTATAACCTAAAAATATCATTTGGAACCCTAAAATAAGCTTGCATGGCTTTTTAGACTTGATTTGTAAATCATTTTCATGCATAGGGGTATATATCGTAACTTTCTGAAATTTATAACTAAAGGGGCTGAAAATGTCATTTTTCTAAATTTATAACTATAAGGACCTATATTTCCAAGTTTCAAAGTTAAAGGTTTAAATTATATATACTTTATATATAAAGGACTAAACTTGTAAAAGTTTATAAATCAAGGGTATATATTGCCATTTTTGCAAACTTAAAAATATAAAATATAATATTTTTATATAAATTATAAAAATATATATTAATATTATAAAACTCAATTTTATTAAAACCCAATACATTTATCGCTATTAATCAACGATCGACGCATTATAAAACAATTACGTTATATAATTAACGTAATTTATCATCGACTAGCTTTTGAAGAAACTTAAAATCTTATCGTATCACGTTACTAGGGAATTTCATGTGAGGGGTTCCATTTGGGTATTTGTTTTGACGAGTTTGCTGGGTTTACGATTTAAAGTGCCCTGGCTCCTCAAACGATACTACATGGCCTCTGGATTATGATAGCCCGAACAGTGATACAATATTTCCATAAATTAATAAATCAAAGTAATACTTTATGAAGTTTTGAAACATAAACCATCACACTAAGACTTGACATATTACCCTCAGGTTGTGTGACGAGGCCGTTACTTTCATTTGATATACTGGTTTTCCCCGTTCGGGTAGATAACATCGTACTACCATACGGACGCATTTCACTTGATATACTTTTGCCATCAATCAGATTTCCCCTGTTAAGGTGAGTTCATAGCCTCGCATTTTAAATCTTTTGAATACTTTATAAACCCGCGAGGGGGATACATGCTTAAACCATGAATGCAAGTGTTTTTCCAACTGTATGCCAGATATATTATTGCCTAAGTCACCTTTACTGCCAATATTTCTTAATCATGAACCATTAGTCACTTGCGAGTGAACGCGAATATTATGGATAGATCTATCGGGGTGTGACGACTCCCGTTGGTGTACCTATACTTTCTGGTACCAATAGCACTATATTTGATTATAATGGGTAACTTTGGCAAGTTACCTTTCCACGAGGACATTTGTTCCTCAACCAATGTCACTACGGTGATTTCCATGTTAACGTATTGATGTCATGAGCTTAGGGCAATAACACTATTTTCCATAATAATTGTACTCATTGCAATTATTACACTTATGGGTGTATAACAACGTAACCCACTGTTATGATAACTTGTATTCAAACTATTTTCCATAATAATTGTACTCATTGCAATTATTACACTTATGGGTGTATAACAACGTAACCCACTGTTATGATAACTTGTATTCAAACTGTTTTCCATAATAATTGTACTCATTGCAATTATTTACATTATGGAGTATAACAAAGTAACCTATATTGAACTATGTATCAACTATTTAAACTGAAAACCTATGAATTTCACTCAACCTTTGTGTTGACCCTTTTAGCATGTTTATCTCAGGTAATTGAGCAACCTATGGCACGGAGTGGCACGGACTTGAAGATGGCTAAACTGTTATCATTCAAACTTTATGTTTCTAGATTTTGGGACCTCCTTTGTAAAACTCTGATATGATATTGAATGATAACTAAATTTTCCAAAATGTCTCTTTTGAGTCGTTTTCTATGATTATGTCTGTTGATTCATGAAGTAATACCCCAGATTAGCTTTCGTTGCTATATGTCAAATATAGGGGTGTTACATCAGCAGCAGGCAGCTCCGGTTATGGGGACAGCTGTGAGCGCGCCTTTAGGACTTGGGTATGGAGCGTTGAGGCGCCGAGAGTTAACGTTAGAAGAGGATCATGTATACACTACGTTTGAGGTCGGACAAGGTTCTGGATCTGCACCAGAGTTTGAGAGACCTGAGAGGGTGGCGGCATCTAGACAACCCACACTTACTACATGGACAGACCCGGAGGACGGTATGGTTTATATTGATGTTCCTACGTACCCACTACCAGTACCACCTGTACAAACACCACCTTCACCCAAGTGGACGTCTGGTCCACTTCCCATTTATCCATTACCTTCTGTTGTACCTTCACCTGTTTCATCACCTATGATACCGTTGACTGTACCATCTCCTGTAGCTACACCCGCTACAGCTGAGACTGAGGAATTTCTGACTGAGCTGGGAGCTCAAGTCGAGATGTAGGGGGGATTGATTCGTGATCATATGGTACAATTGGAGGAGTTATCGCCTGCTCTATTTGAGAGGTACGATAGGGACATAGGAGAGTTATTTACTAGGTTAAGGGCAGTTAGGGATGAAATTTTCTCCTAGAGGTACTAATTTAGGAGTTTAGAGTACGAGCAGGAGCGGGTCACAGTGACATTTAGATCGATATGGAGACCAGTGTTAGCCCTAGATTTAGGGGCATGTCAGACGGATGCCCATAGAGCAGCTCTGTGGCATGCCATCACTGATGTGCAGGGAGAGAACCGGGATTTGCGATTACAACTTGTTGAGGAGAGGCGTGCGCGATTAGAGTTAGCCGAGGTTGTTGATAGTATGAGGAGAGGGCATGAGCCTCGTGGAGGTACGTAGAGTATTGAGGTTTGGGTTAGTAGTTTTTGTATATATATCACTAAACCGGGTATCATCGGTTAGTGACGGTTATGATTAGAAAAGTTTCTTTTTGTATTGGTGGTTATGGCGAATCATTCTAGTTATTAGGTGATTTGTATTTAAACTGTTTCGTATTAGTGAAGAAAAATTTTGTTTGATTATTCATGGATAGCGGTATTTTGTGTCGTTTCGTGTTAGTTTGAGAGCGTAGTTTTGTCCTGTGCGAATGCATTGCGATAGAGCGGATACCCACTTCCTTATTAGGATGTGGCGTCTAATGTATTTAGTGTATTATGTAAGCTTAAAATTTATTTGGGCTGACCAATTATACCGTCTGGTTAGGAGATATAATAGGAGGCAATAGACCGTGGATGGTCACGGGGAGTATTGGAAAGAGTTGTGATGATCAATTAGAGACATGATCATACTTTTGACTGTGTAAATTTTTTAGAGGTATTTTGATCTACCTAAGTGAGGAGAGATTTAAGACACCATATAGTAGGATTGATTTAGAAAAGTTTAAAGCCTATAATGATGTGGTTTAGATTTTAGAACGGCCTTCCTAGGATTGGTAGAGCCGGGATTGTTGACCAAGTAAAGTACTTAGGGATTTTGATGAGTAAGTATTGGTAAGAAAGAGTATGAGCCATATTGTGAAGGACGTATACCTCGTAGGGTTAGTCTCGTTGGTTAGATTACCGAAAAGATTTAGCAATGCCAATTCTAATAGATTTGTTGTCACGTCAAGGACGGAAGCGTATCCTGACACCCGACTGAGGCAGTGAGACCTAAGTTTGAGAAATTATGAATTTAAGAGATAGTTTGAGAGGCTATTGTAGTGTTGTGAATGTATATGGATTGACCGTGAGAAAGTGTAAGATTGGACAGTGGAGAGACTTAGTCCTAAGAGGGATCGTAAGAAACCTCGCTTGAAAAGACTAAATCCTAGTGTAGTGAGGTTTTTCTTTGAGGAATGAAATTTCCTACTAGTGTTGTGAGTTGATAATTTGAGTTGAATTTCGGGGCAAAATTCCTTTAAGGGGGTGAGACTGTGATAACCGGTAATATTTCCAGGGTTAAGTATTATAAAATATTATAGTTTTGTATTTTTAAGTCTTTCGATCTTGACAGTTTTCTCGATGAAAGCTGAAAAGTTGACTTCTGTTGATTATTTTGCGTAAAAGCGGTTTTGGTTTAACCGGGAATTTGATGGAGTTTTGAGTTCATAAATGAATCATCTTTGATTTGTTTATTTGTTTTAGAGTGGTTCTGAGGTTTTCAGTGCTTTTCGGGAAGTCTTCCCGCGTTTAGCGAAAAATCGTCACGCAACGCGTACCGGCACGACAGTTTATTTAAGTGTGGAGATTAATAAAATTGGGAATGTGTTAATGGGTTTATGTATTTAATAAATTCATAATAATGAAATAACGTTGATTTAAGTCGTAAATCGTGAGTGTGAGATTTGAAAATTATCAGAAAAATGGTTGTTTTCGTGAAATTCGGTAAAAGACTGTAACAGTCGTAAAAAGGTGAAATTTTGGGTGAATATAAGTTGTCAAGCCATATTTTGTGATTTGAAGTGTTTTTAAATGGATGAGCAAGGTTCGGTTGAGTTTTGTCAAAATTCATGTTTTCGGTCCGGGGTCGGCCGATAACGGCTCAAAATGGATTTTGTAGCAATTTAATGTGATAGGTGTCGTATGAATAACCTAGGTTTATGGAAAAACGATTTTAAACACGATGAGAATGAAAAATAAGTTTGGTTGACGTTCTAAATAGACGAAAGTTGAGTTTTTAAGTGATCCCGACACAAAAAGGAAGACCCGAGGCCTCCTAGGATGCTTGGACGCCTAAAAGAGATAGGAAGAGACAAGAAGGCTAAAATCTTGCTAGTATGTTCCCTTGGTACACATTTATTCCTCCACCTTAACAAATTTTTCATCATTCTCTCATTTTCAAAACAACAATTTTTTTTTATCTCTCCCTCTCTCTCTACATTCGGACGAGCCACAAGGAAGACAAGAAACAAAGATTTTGAAGATTTTCTCAAGAACACGGGTTAAGAAAATATTATTGGGTTGATAGCTAGTAGTTTCGGGTTGTAGAAACAAGGTTTTGGGTTTTATTCGCGCGTCACGACCGAACCAAACTCGTCAAACAAGTAAGTTTTTCAAAAACTTTGATTTAAAGTTGTACTTTTGTGATTATGGTGATGTCTAGACGCTAGTTGTACAAGTTGATCGCCAAAAAGGTCGAAACTTGAAAACGAAAATGTGAAAAGGTGTGTTTGTGCGTCGGCTTATAAAAAGAAAGAAAGAAAAGATTTTGAGTTTAAATAAAATGGTTGTTGTGGTAATTTTTCATTTTATAAAAAAATGCTTATAAGGGCTTATTTGGAGGTTTTGCTTATTCAATAAGCTAAGGAATAGCTTATTTGGGCTTATGAGATGTTTGGTGTGGATGGTTTCGGTGTGGGCTCGGCCCAACCGACCCATTTGGTTTCGTTCGGCCCAATAAGGGTGCGTTTGGTTTCGTTCGGCCCAAATAAGGGTGCGTTTGGTTTTGTTGGTCCGACACCAAGGAGGGCTCGGCCCACTTGGGTTTGGTATTTGGACTTGGTTTTTGGTTTCGAGCTTATTGCTTATTGATTTCGGCTTATATTATGCTTATGGCATATTTAGTTTGGCTTATTTATTAAGCTTATAGCTTATTTGTTATTTCGGCTTCTATGTTAAGCTTATAGCTTATTTGTTATTTCGGCGTATATGTTAAGCTTATAGCTTATTTGGGTTTTCGGCTTATATTACAAGCTTATGGCTTATTTATTTTTCGGTTTGGCGTATTTATAAGCTTATAACTTATGTTTTAATCCGGCTTAATGGGCTAAAGGCCCATTGGGTTTCGACTTGTATTTTGGATATATGAAAAGAAGTATGGACTATTTTTTGCTATCGGGCTAAGTATTTAACACCATAATGGACAATAAAACCCAATAACAAGTAAATAAATTTGTGGACTTTATGAATGGACTAAAGGGATTGTGTTGTCTATAAGAGCCCCCGAGGGGGGGGGGGGGGGGGGGTTTTTTTTGACTGTTGGATGTAAAGGAGGTTATTTTGCTATGTTTTGATAAAATGTGTTGAAAATATCGATCTTGTCGAAAAATGTCAGGTTTGTGAAAAAGTGTTTTGGATTAAGGTTTAAGACCTTGGAAAAAGTCATAAAATCGTACGGGTCATGCCGAATTTTCGAAAGAAATTTATACTAAGAGATGTTTAAAAAAAAGGGAAATTTTCAAGAAGTTTATTAATAAAAAGTCATTTTACTTGAGAATTTAATGCAAAGAAAAATATATTTTCTCGGAATCTTTTTATTAAACATTTAATATTCATAGTCATAATGTCGATTTTAATTGATGAAATGAAGGGTGAATCTTAAGGAAGATTAAGTGTCGAGGTAAAAGCTATTGGACATGGACATATTCAAGAAACGAGATGTTGTAATTACCCCGTTAGCCCGATAATAAGACAAAAATAATAATAAAATATTATTATTTATATATATATATATATATATATATATATATATATATATATATATATATATATATATATATATTTAACGTATGGATTTCGGAGATGTGGATTATTTATTTCGGTTTGTGAGTTTCTACTCAATTCTTTTCGTCAGATTTCCGCGGAGTATTTTGGTCGATTGTATCGTTCAACGATTTGAGGTGTTTGAGCTGTATTGTATTGATGTCGCACTTTGCCCAAGTGTTTTTGAGTTGTTTTCGCGTAATTACCACACAACCATAATAAGAGATAAAGCGTTGATAACGAGATAAAGTCTTGGTAATAAGACGATGGTTTTTGTAACGAATTAAAGGTTTGAGATAACGAGTTTGGAACGATATAAATGAGGATTTTGCGTGAGTTAAGGCGAACACTTGTACAATAAGATAATTTTGTACGAGTATTGATAAAGTGAGTATTTATTAGGTCGTTGCCGGGTACATTGTGCGCTTGCGTAGAGATTGTTTGTGCTTTGCCTTATTTGAGATTGTGCGGTTGCTTTTGATTGCTGATTGAGGTGAGTTCTCGTAGCCCCACTTTTTACTGTTTTTCCGTTGGGGGAAAATGATACTCAAATGTGTTTTGAAATGTTTTGAATTGATCTATGCGAAATGTGGTTTTGTTTTTGGGACAAGATATGTGCTTATGACTGCTATGTGAATATTATGTGATGCATGATTGTTTGGATCGGATGGGTACGCCTACCCAGTATTTGTATGATTGTTTGGATCGGATGGGTACGCCTACCCAGTATGTGTGTGATTATTGGAGCGGATGGGTACGCCTACCCAAGTTTGTGTGAGGTCCTGCCCTAATATTAGTGCTCCAGCTGGTAGGCCCTTTAGGTGCGTAAGTGACATATGGTTATTGATTAGCGGTGATGCTAAGGTTGTTTGCATATATTCACTGTCATATAGCACTATTGTCCACTGTTGAAATATTGGCACAACTTTTGGGTTTAAGGTCAAACCTACGAGCTCACCAACATTATTGTTGACGTTTTCGAGTATCATTTTCAGGTGTGTCAAATCAAAGGTATGTGATTGGTATTGGAAGAGAAAAGATGTAACCCAAGGGGACTGGGTAGAGATGGACGTGGTTTTGAATTATGTTAAGTTTTTAACTTGTAAAGTTCTGTAAACTTCAGTTTTATGAATGTAAATTATAAAGTGTATGATCTTGCATCTTGTGCGATGAATGGTATCGTCTCATCCCGCGTTTCCGCCATTGACGGGGTGTGACAATATGTATCCTTAAAAATATTATCTTTGTCCAATAATTGATTATTTGTTAATAACACTTAATTTAATATTTTTATTGTTTATATAATAATATTATGGGTTAAGTCCATTAAATAGAAATGTACTTTTCAAAATTTACACATCTAGTAAACACACTTGTTTTATTATCAATCTAGCCATTCAAACTTGTTGTTTTGGAACAATTATACTAATATGACCGGATACAATTCCACGTCATTAAATATAATACACGTCATTTTTTATACATATATTTTTTTATTTTCCATGTAGACCCAAAATGAAATGACTAAATTATCGTTTGTGTTATTCCCTTATCTTTGTCTTCTTCTTCTATTTTTGTCCTCTTCACTTCCAGATAGAACATAAAACATCATCATCTTAAAAACATTGTCTTCTCTTTAACAAACACAATCAACATCACTAAACCCAAATCTGAAAGATGTAAAGATCCTTTCATTTACATCTTCATCTTACTCTCTCTCACACAAAATCTACATCCTCATCTTCATCTCATCTAGCCTCCTACCGCAGTTGATGTTGTCATCGCCGGAAAACGCCATCGTCAACACCATTGAAACCACCATCACATTGAAGAACGTTACATGATCTGAAGATCCACACCCTAATTTATTTCCACCGACCAACCCCTTTATTTTACTAAAGGGTCCTACACCCTAATTGATTTCCACCAAATCAATAACCCTATACACTAAAATGATGAGCAATTGAAAAAGGCTATCTTGAGCATTCTATAATCTTGAAAGAATCAATTGAAAAATAAAAACTATACATGTTTGTATTATATGGTCTTGAAAGTCAAAATTGAGTCACTGTTGTTTGATGTGGGTTTGAGTTTGTCCTGGTGTGATTTGAAAAGATCGTTGTCATTTTGTGGCAACTTTTGAGATTAAGAATTGTAATATAAGTATGTTCCTAATTTTGTGTATGGAAGACGGTAGAATAAAATGAAAGTCAATAACTTAGATATAGGGGACAAGTCAACATATTGCAAATCCTAGTCATGGAAAAAAATGACGTGTCAGTCATTTTTAATTCTCAGCCGGTAACATGGTGACATATTTACTATAACGTCACAAATTTGAAAGTTTTAATTACTAGATTAGTAATAAAACAAGTGTGTTTACTAGATATGTAAATTTTAGAAAGTACGTTTCTATTTAATGGACTTAACCCAAAAGACTAGAATCGAGATTAGTAGAAAACAAGAGAAAGATTTACGGAATGTGTTCCTTCATTCCTAGATTTAGACAAAGATAATTGAACGATTCGTGCTTGAAAGGTAAAGAAAGAATGTCAACGATGTTATCTTCAGACGCAACCTTTTCGACGGAGATGTTTCCTTTTGGACCTCGTCCCGAAGGAATTGGTGACGTATCTTCGGTGTGTTTCGTCCGCGAAAGAAAGAAATAAATAAAGACGAAAACAAAAAAAGATGGAGGCGATGAGCTTGACAATGTCAATACAGATGGTGGTTAGCATACGATTAACTACAATCACGAAGTTATGTAGCTCTTCTTGAGCATTGTGAATGTTCATAGAATAATCACATGACGAGGTATAAAGTTGTCTTAAAGGTGGTAGCAGAAATAGTGGAGGAAAGAATTAACCATCTATATGGTTGTAGAGGCGTGATTAAGTAAGAAGAAAGAGGTATGATCGTAATTTTCTAAAAGATAAAGAATGTTATCGTTAAAGACAAAGAGTGTTTTTCGTTAAAGAGAAAGAGTGTTTTGTCGAAGAGAAAGAGTGTTTTCATCGAAGAGAAAGAATGTTTTCGTCGAAGAGAAAGATTGTTCTTCAGAAGAGAAAGAATGTTTTTTTGTTTGAAACTAGAATGTGGGGGGGTTGAATAGTTTACCATTTAATTTTACGTATTTAAAAATTTTACTTCAAACATTGTTAGATTCGAGTATATGTTCAAACCAACCAACAATATAACCACCAAAGTATATAATCTACAAACAATAACTAGACAAACAATAATTAAGAATCACAACAATATAAAGAGATAAGACATGAATATAAAATGGGAATGGTAGATAACACTCTTTTTACTAAGAAGAAAAGTTCAAATCTTATCAATGTTCAAATATATGTCGATGACATTATATTCGGTTCGACTTATCAAGACATGTGTGATGAAGTTTCCAAAATCATGCATGATGAGTTCGAGATGAGCAAGATGGGTGAACTTAACTTCTTCCTTAGATTATAAATTAAACAAATGGAAGACGTTATATTCTTTAATCAATCTAAGTATATTAAAGAAATGCTTAAGAAATTTGGTCTAGAAGATTCTAAACTAATGAAAACCCCCATGTCATCTGATACTAAACTCATGAAAGATGAAGAGTGTGAGTTGGTAGATAGTTGTTAGCCTCAAAATATTGAGTCGAACAAGAAGTTCGTTCATTAGGAATATTAGGTCTTGGTCATTTATTAAATAGGCTAGAACGGGAATCGGGCTCGTTAATTAATATAATATTGTATGTGTTAAGGACTAAGGTCCAAAGTAATCCCGAGCCCAACCCATGATCAAACACCACACGGCCCAACAAAAGCCTTACAAGGCCGACCCATTAAGGTGGTATAAATACCCCTCTCCAAGTTTAGAGAGGGTGTTGGTCTCATTTGTTTTCACACACATTTGTTAGATACAACCATTCTCTTTTTCCTCTCTTTGTTTCTCTTTCTAAAATTCTTATCATCTCCTTTCTATTTTTCTTGTTTCATGTGGTGAAGTGAAAGTAGTTTTGGGTTACCGACATTTGGTATCAATCGCCACGGGGTGGGTTTGGTGATTTATTCGTGGTCTTAGTTTTGAGCTTATTTTCATTTAATTTGGAACTCTTAAAGGTCACGATTTGTTTTTGGTTGTGGCTTATTTTTAAGTTTGGTTCAAAAATGTTTACACGGATAATATAGGTAGTTTGGATCACACTTTTGGGCTAATCTTTTGAGTTTATATTGGTACTTTTTCTTCTATGGCTACTGTTTCTAATTTCATGAGCACAATTCCTAGGTTGACTCATTTATGGTACAACACATTTGGGCTTAAAAACGTTTAGCTTATTGGTTTCTTGGTTGTTCCCAATTATTTTCTATTTCATACTCGTTTGTTTTACTTAGTTTAACCACATAAGCACACAGCTTATTTTCCTCATATTCGAAACTTATTTGTGGTTTTAAACAGCCTTTAAAGCTTATTCTTAGCTTATAAGTCACGGTTTAGTTTCTTTGTTTTTTTTGGGTCTTACTTGTTTTTTCAAACAAAAAGCCATATTCTTTCAAAATGGCCATATGCTTATTTGTTCAAGATTTTCGCAGCTTATACTTTGAGCTTATTCGTGCTTATAAAGAAACTTATTTTTCTGGGTTTATTGGCTTATTTTTTAAGCTTATTAGTGGTCCATACTTTGAAACAAGGACGTTAAGGGAACAAAGATCCACATTATATGGAACAAGGACGTTGGTGTTTTTTTGTTGGTTCCTCTTCAAGACAAAACAAGGACGCTCGGCTTAGAGTTTAGCTCAAGGGAAGACAAGGATCATAGTACACCGAACAACTATTTTCCTTCTCATATCGAACAACTCCTTTCTTTGTATACCGAACAACTCTTGTATCGAACAACTCCTTTCTTTGTATACCGAACAACTCCTGTATCGAACAACTCCTTTCTTTGTATACCGAACAACTCCTGTATTGAAAAACTCCACATCTCATGAGGAACCGAACAACTCCACATCTCATAAGGAATCGAACAACTCCACATCTCATAAGGAACCGAACAGCTCACTTCTTATAAGGAACCGAACTACTCATATCTCTTTAGGTACCAAACAACTCAAATCAACGGAAGCAAACCATTCTCGTTTTAAGCTATTTCAGGTTTTACGGTTTCAAGTGACATTCAAGTACGGGACATTTAATCTATACCATCGTGATCGTGACATCGTTTCAATCAACGTGGTGTATTTAGTTTTCACCGTCGATAACCGTACGACTCCGCGAGATTAATAATAACAAACGTTGCATTTTCTTAAATTTAAAATAAAGAAGAAAACGTAACAGGAGGGAAAAGTTAAGATTATTAAACTTGATTCGAAATTGACACTTTTGGTCCCTGGATTTGAAGACAGTTTCATCATTAGTACTTTATTGGTCTATTATCCCTCATTGTTGAAACTACTTTGCACCGTTAGTCCTTTTTCAACCAAAACAGCCCGTTAGTCATCAAACGTGAATCGTTTGTGCACCGTTAGTCCTTATTTGAGTTTTAATCAACCATTAATCATTTCAAGCTCAAAATTTGTGCACCGTTCATCGTTTTAGCTCAACAAATTGTTAACGAAAGTTCAAGTTCTTCGACAACAACAACGATTTCAACAACAACAATTCTATTTTCACGGTTTTTCTTGATTTAGTAAAATCCCGCGAACCACTCACGTGTTTTCTCGGTTTAGTCAAGACTTGTAAAATCCCGTGAAATAGTTTTCCACCACAACAACAATCACTTTACCTACTTAAGATCCTACAAATCATTTTCACTTCATAATTCAACAATCATTCATCATGACTACTCCAATTGTAACTTCCACAACCGACAGTCAAATGCATAACAACATCATGGCAGCTGGTTCAAGGGATCGTCCACCAATGCTTGCACCAGGAAGATATTCTCAGTGGCAATCACGTTTCTTAAGATACATTGATACAAGACCAAATGGTGATGCCTTGAGGAAATGCCTCTTAGAAGGTCCATATCAACCTACCACTGTCACAATTCCAGCTGTACCTGCAATAGGTGATAATCCTGCAATTCGGCAACGTACTGCAGTTGAGACAATCTTGAATATGTCTCCGGAAAACAAAGAACATTACCAAGAAGAAAAGGAAGCAATTCACTTGCTATTGACTGGAATTGGGGATGATATCTATTCAACTGTTGATGCTTGCAAAACAGCTCATGAAATGTGGATAGCCATTGAAAGGCTACAACAGGGTGAATCTCTTAACATTCAAGATGTCAAGACTAATTTGTTTTGGGAGTTTGGAAAATTCACTTCTCATGATGGAGAGTCAATTGAGTCTTATTACTCCTGATTTTACAAGATGATGAATGAAATGATAAGAAAAAACTTGACAGTTGCTACGATGCAAGTCAATGTTCAATTTCTTCAACAACTTCAACCAGAATGGTCAAGGTTTGTGACAATTGTCAAGCAACAACAAGATTTGGATACAGTCTCATATCACAAGCTCTTTGACGTTCTGAAACAATATCAAAAGGAAGTTAATGAAATATGTGCTGAAAGAATAGCCAAGAATGCTAACCCATTAGCACTTGTTGCTTCTGCTCAACAATATCCTGATTCTTATTATCAAGCACCAAAATCACACAAATCGATTGCACAACCATCAAAACAATCATCTTTCACCAGATCTCATGCATCTACCAGAAACAACGGCAAAGAGATAGCCAAACCAATCACACCTCCATCTGAGTCAGATTCTGAAGAAGACAGTGATCCAGAACAAGCTTAGAGAGATAAGGATGTGCAGAAAAACTTGGCACTCATTGCAAAGTACTTTAAAAAGATCTACAAACCTACCAACAACAACCACAGAACTTCTTCAAACTCTAGAAACAAGAATGTGGATACTACTCCAAGGTACAAGAATGACAATCAGACTGGACAGTTTGAGAATCAGAGGACAATGAATATTGCTGGGGCTAGGGAAACTGTAGGCAGTCTGGTAGTGCAGCAGAGCGAGATACAGTGTTTCAATTTCAAAGAATTTGGTCATTTTGCTAAGGAATGTTGGAAGCCAAAACGGGTAAAAGACTACACGTATCACAAGGAAAAGATGTTGATGTGCAAACAAGCTGAGAAAGTTGTCCCATTACAAGAAGAGCAAGTTGATTGGCTAGAGGACACGGATGAGGAGACTGATGAACAAGAACTGGAATCACATTATGGTTTCATGGCAAAGATTCAGGAAGTCTTACCTCCAGAATCAGATTCAACTGCTGAGCCATTGGAACAAGTACAATTCGATGTTGAATATAATGTGTTTTCTAGTGAAAGACAACATTCTGAGCAACCTGAATCCATTAGTAACACATGTGTAGTGGAAAAGGTTGATAGTAATGTCATTCCTGATTCACCAGATATGTGTGATAATGATATTCAGATTGACCAAAATGTTGAAGATGAGCGTGCTGCGCTTGCTAATTTAATTGCAAATTTAACACTTGATACTGAGGAGAACAAAAAGATTATGAAGCAATTAAAGAAAGAAAACGCATCATTGACTCAAGAATTAAAGGAGTGCAAATATAATCTCGAGGAGTCTAATACTACTCGAGATAGTTTCCTAATTGCACTTCAATGTAAACAGACTGAGCTTGCGAAGTACATGACCTTAAATAACCGTACAGTTGACTACGACAAACTTGAACGCAAGTTAAATAACACTCTAGGACTATTAGCTCAAAAAGAGATTGACATCAAAGAAGGTTTAAAACTTAAAGCCTATGAAATTTCAGTTGTCAAAGAGAAACATGATGAGTTAGTCAAACAAAGTCTTTTAACAAAGTCACATTACGAAGGTCTTGTCAAAGAGAAAACTAAGGTAATAACGGATTTGAAAAGTAAGGAAGAAAAACACATTGATAAAATGATTTCTATGGAAAAGCAATTAAAGTTTTTGAACGAAATTGTTTATAAAAGGAACCAATCAATTCAGACCATTCATATGTTAGCCCCCAAATGCCCAACATTTAATGGTAGATCAACCTTTGCAAATCCTATTTATCTCAAAAAGGCTCAATCTGAAAAACCATGTTTGTATGAGATCCCATATGACCAATCTGATCCTGCAAACAGACTCATCCCTGATAGGGAAGAGACTCTGACTCTTGAAAAAGAGATTCGATTAAAACTAAATAAAGACTTAGTGAAACCTTATGATTACACAAAGCAGAATAGTCTTTATGAAAATTTTAAACCAGCTTCATAGGAATATCATGATCAGTTGGCACATGCAAATGAAGTTAGGAAGAAAATGTGGAGAAAATCTTTTGTTCAATCTAAACCAAACATTTTCAAAAACATCGGTTTCTTACCTAATTCAAAATCGATCAGTAAAAGTCGACAAGCTTATAATGTAATGACCAATAACATAAATCATTTTAAATAACTTGTTGATCAAGCTTGGGAAAAGCATTCTCATGATCATTTTCGTGCACCAACTGCTAAGGATATGGAAATCCTAATTAAAACATGTTTGATGCCTCTTGCCCTAAAGACACAAAATGATAGTTTCACATTTGTTCATGAACTTAAGCAAGAAATGCATACTGATTTAAAGTACGTTGAATCTCTTGAAAAAGAAATTGACGAACTTGAATTTGATAAAGCTGAATTTTCAAACATGTATGATCTGCTTCTCCAAGAGTGTGTGTCAAATGATGTTACATGTTCTTATTTGCATTCTTTATCTGAAATAGATGCTCATGCTGAATTGAAATGCTTATATGATCATAAAGTGAAAGAATGTGAATGTCTTGCGCAAAAGCTTTCTAAACAAACTGAAACTATTAGTAAAGAAGTTTATAATGAGCTTTCACGAAGTTTTGCTAAATTAGAAAAACACTCGATTTCTCTTGAACTGACTTTACAACAATGTCAAGAACAAATGACAAATGACATAATTTTCAAAGAAAAAGCGTCAAATCTATTTCAAAAAGAACGTGAAGAATATTTTAAGATACAAGATTTGAAAGCTCAATTGCAAGACAAGAACATTGCTATAAGTGAGTTAAAGAAACTCATTGAGAAATGCAAAGGAAAGTCTGTGGAAACTAAGTTTGATAAACCATCTGTTGTTCGACAACCAAATGCTCAAAGGATTCCAAAACCATCAGTTTTAGGAAAACCGGCTCCTTTTTCAGACTCTCTTGAGAGGAAAAGTTTTTCACAAACAAAGTCGGTTCCCAAAACTAATGTGTCAGAGAGTTTATCAAAACCAGTCACTACACAGATTTTGCCTCAAACAGCAAGGCAAGCTGTAAGAAACACAAATGTGATTAAACCAGGCATGTATCAAATTGACACTAGGACAACACAAACTAGAGCACCACAGTTGCCTCAGACTTCTAGGAATACTAATCCTCGCGTGTCTACCTCTACAGGAGTAATTCACAAAACTAATGTTAGCAGACCACAGCTTAGGAGCACTCAAATGAAAGATAAGGTCGTGCCAAACAATAGTCAAGTGAAGGATAAGAAGACTGAAGTAGAAGACCACCCTAGGATTTCTAGTATTTCTAATAAAACAAAGTCTGTAACTGCGAGTAATGACAGTTTAAAATCCAGAACTTCGAATGTTAATGTGTGTTTAATTCGAATCATGATGCTTGTGTTTCTAAATTCTTGAATGACGTGAATGCTAGAACTAAGAAGCCTAAAGTAGTGCCTATTAGTACTAGAAAACCCAAAAGTCAAGCGAACAAATCTGTTGCAACACCCCCTAAGAAAACAGTTGCATCAGAATCCACTATTTAGAAATCCAAGAGTTACTATAGGATGTTGTATGAGAAAACTAGTAAGGCATGGAAATGGTGGATAGAACAACAATGCCCATCAGGATATAAATGGGTTCCTAAGACAAAAACCGAAATGTGAGTGCCTAAAGTTAGAATGAGAAATTGAAAAAGAGAGTTTCGTTTGCTATAGAAATGCATCTGAGGATAACTAAATGTCTTGAAAACTCACAAATACTTTAGTATCTAATTGTTCAAGTATTCCATCATCCTCTAATTGTCTTGCAGATTGTTCAACTCATCCTATTTATTATTGACTCTAGATGCACAAAGCACATGATGGCAATCTAACGCTACTGTGCAATTTTGTTGAAAAATATCTGGGTACTGTTCGTTTTGGCAATGATCAATTTGCTCTAATTCTTGGTTATGGAGATTTAGTTCAAGGAAATATCACGATCAACAGGGTTTATTACGTCGAAGGCCTCAATCACAATCTCTTCTCGGTTGGTCAATTTTGTGATGCGGATTTAGAGGTTGCTTTCCAGAAATCTACGTGTTTCGTTAGAGATCTTTAGGGAAACAATTTACTCACCGGTAACCATGGATCTGATCTATATACAATTTCCCTTCAAGAAACAATGTTATCAACTCCACCCTGTCTCATGGCTAAAGCCTCACCAACACAAGCATGGTTACGGCATCAAAGACTTTCTCATCTTAACTTCGACTACATCAACTTGCTTTCAAAGAAGGATATCGTGATTGGTTTACCAAAACTGAAGTATGTCAAAGATCAACTATGTTCCTCTTGTGAAGTGAGTAAAGCAAAAAGAAGTTCATTCAAGACAAAGGTTGTTCCAAGTTCAAAAGGACGGCTAAATTTGCTTCATATGGACTTATGTGGTCCAATGCGGGTTGCTAGCATAAATGGGAAGAAATATATTCTGGTAATTGTAGATGACTTTTCCAGATATACTTGGACTCTCTTTCTACGTTCCAAGGATGAAACACCAGAAGTTCTAAAAGATTTTCTCAAGATGATTCAACGCAATCTTCAAGCTCAAGTGATTACTGTTCGAACTGAGATTGTGTTTTGGCTTGTCAAGGATATAATCACGGATTCATAAACCAGCGGGCGTTTATTACGTTCGAAGGCCCTCCTCCTCAATCATAATCGCTTCTCAGTTGTGGTTCAAATTTTGATTGTTGATGCGGATTAGGAATTGGATTTGGAGGGGATGGATTTGGAGGGTAGCTTTCGGAAAGGGAAGAAGAAAGGGGGGGGGGGAAATCGACTTGCTTTGTTAGGATTTCAGGGAGGGGAGGGGAAATGATTTTTTTTAAGCATCGGGTGGGGTTTGTATGGGGGTAATCGTGTGGGTGTTGTGGATCTGATCTCTTTATACAATTTCTCTATCAAGAAGAAACAATTCATCACTCCACTTTTGTCTCATGGCTAAAGCTCCTCACTTCACCAACTCAAGCATGGTTAACATGGTTATTGGCATTCCATCGAAGACTCAGACTTTTCATATTAACTTGTCGACTACATCAAACTTGCTTTCAAAGAAGGTATGTTGTTTGGAATTGGTTGTTTTTTTTTACCAAAAACCTAAAAATATGGGTCATAGGATCAACTATGGTCTTTTGTTGATGTGAAGTTGTAAAGCAAAACTATAAGAAGTAGTTTTAAAAAAAGACAAAAAAAGAAAGTTTATTTCAAAGACAAAGGCTTGTGTCTCCAAAAGAATCCAAAGTTAAAAGGGGACGGCTCTTAATAAAAAATCTCTTTCTTAAACTAAAATTTCTCCTCTCTTCTAAAAAAATCTAAAATATAAAATTTGACTTCAATATGGAAATTATTGTTGTGTGGTCCAATGCGGGTAGGGGGTGGTTTTTTTTGCTGCTAGCATAAATGGGAAGAAAGATCAAAGAAAAGACTACAGAATGGCAAGAGAAGAAAGAAAGGAAATAGAAATTATTATTCTTTGGTAAATTTAATTGTAGACTGATTCAATTATTCGACCCTTGTTGTAAGAATAGAATTATATAAATATATAAACCCCCACCGCTATAACCCTATACACCTATGATAGAATTTTATTCAATTGTACAGTTATTCCAAAAGAAGTGGCTGTTATTTTTTTAAAAAAGATTCGGATTTTATCCCAAAGCAACCTAATCCTTTAAAACTACACGAAAATTACTGTCTCGTATATCAATCGTCGTAGTTGTGCATTTGAAAAAATCAAAGAGTGTGAACGCTGAGTTTACGGATTTAGTTTGAGGAGTTGAGTTTGATCGTTTTTGTTGAAATTCGTTTTTTTTTTTGATATTTTTTTGTTAATTTTTATATAATTTTTTTTTTAATTTTTTTTTTGAAAGGATTTTTGGATTGATTTTTTTTTTGGAATTGATTATCCCTTAAATTTCTTAAGATATTTAAAAATGCAAAAAAAACAAAAAAAAAAAAAAAAAACAAAAAAAAACAACAAAAAAAAAAAAAAAAAAAAAACGATAAAAAAATATAGGGAAAAGGAAAAACTTAAGAAAAGGTAAGTACAAAGGCCTCTTTCTTTTTTCCTTTTTAACCTCTTTTTCTTTTTTTTTTTTTCTTAAAGGGTTTTTTTATTAACTTAAAAACAAAACGAGGGAGAATAGGGAGATGAAAAATCGCGACTTTATACAAAAAAACACCTAAATTATCAAAACTAAAAACTAAACCTTATAATAAATGATTTTTTTTAGTTTTTAATTTATCCTAACTGATTTTAAATTTATTTAAAAGGAAAAAAAGAAAAAAAAAGAAGATAAAAAATTAAAGGAAAATTCCCTTATATAAACGGAAAGAGCTTCTAAATTTGAAAAAAAAACAAAAAAAAAAAAAAACGAGGGGAAAGAAAGGAAGGGGCGAAAGAAAGGGTAAGATATAGAAAGAAAAGGGTATATAAGGCAAGTTAGAAAGGGGGGAGAGGAAAAAAAGGGGGAGAAACAAGGGGGGGGGGAAATAAGGGAAGGGGGGGGGTAAAACGTGGAGGAGAGGAAAGAACGGGGTGTGGTTTTCGATTTTGTTGTTGTTTTTCTCGTACGTTTTTTTCTTTTAAAAAACGAGAAGAATAAATTTAAGAAAATTTTGCAATAATCAAAAAATAAATTAATCCCGTCGAGGTGCAAATTGAAAATCAAAGACGTTTGTGATCGCGCGTTTGAATGGAATTAAGAAGATTTTTGGTTTTGAAAACTAATTCTATAATTAAAATGCAAAAACGAGTATAGAAAACCTAAAAACGAAAGCTAAAAGCGATTTAAACTTAAAAACGAGAACGGGGTTCGAGACCCGTTCTTTAAAAATCAAATTTTTACAAAAATAACCCTACGAGTGCAAAATTAATTTTCCTAGATGCAAAATGATAAAAGAAAATTTTGAAAAAAAGAATTATATTTTTTTGACTTTTTTATAATTTTTTATGAATTAAAAACTGTTTTAACGAAAATAAATGATTAAAAATAGTTAATAGTTTTAGAAAAATCTCAAAAAATACAGAAAAGTAGCTTGAAAGGAGTAGAATGCAAGAAAAACAAGATCTAAAAAGGAGGACTTATAAATAAGCCAAAAATAAGCCGAAAAGGCTTATAAGCTAAACTGCCAACACCCCTTTAAATTCTAAATAATGCAAAGATAAAATGAAAAAGACTCAAGGGCGTGTTGGCAGTAGAGAGTGTGTGGGGGGCGTTGGTATGAAAAGGGGAGGTCTGGGGTTCGAGCCTGGGCCTCCCCTTTTTGGTAAAATTATTATTATTATTATTATTTTTTAAACTTATAAAACTAGAAAAATTAAGCAAGTTTAAAAAAAAGATAAAATTTTTATAACTATAAAATAAGCTGAAAAATAAGCACAAAAAGCTAGCAGTTTAACTATTTTTAACTAAGTCTAAATGGCAAAACTGTAGGCTAATTTATATGCAAAATAAGCTAAGGAAACACTAAAATAAGCAAAGACAGATAGCTACTAACTCCAAATAAGTAAGATGAAACAAAAATAAGCACAGAAGATAAGCAAATAAGCAAAAAAGGCAGATAAGCAAAAAGGGCTAAAGTATGCAAACAATGCAGCCTAAAGGCACTTTTGGGGCTTATTTTTAAGCACCTAGAGGGTTCCTTAGGCTTAACAACTTATATGGGCTTAAAGTTGGACCTATAAGCTCTCTAAAGATGCAAAGAACAATAAGTTTGATCAACAAATAAGTAGTTAACAAGGCTGAGAAAAGTGGCTGCCACAAACAGCATATGCTGATGTGGATTATGAAAAGAAGAAAAAATGCAGCCTTGAAAATAAGCTGGAAAATAAGCTCAAATTTGAAAAAAAAAAACTTAAAACAGATTGAGTTAAGCTTCCAATGAGCTTAAGCTCAAAATTTGAAGTTCTAAAAACCAATTACACTATCTGAAATTTAAATTTGAAAAAGGGGCTTTTGAAGACTAAAAAAATGACTAAACTATGACAGATTTTGAACAAGACATAAGTAAACTAAGAGACTTGTAACTACTCTATTTAGGCACTAAAAGGGACACAAAAATGAGACTCAAAAGCTGTTCTAAGAAAAACTTATCAAATAAGTACTTTGGGCTGTTTTGTCATAACAGTTTTGAGTGACTTATATAAAAAAATTTCTAAGACAAGCTTAAAGACATCAAATCCTTTGAAAACAGTGTATAAAAGATTAAAGAAAGCTTGCAAAAGAATGCAAATTGACCCAATGGTTTTAAAACACAAATTGACCCATTTTAAACCACTATGCCAAACACCCCTTAAAGTTTGAAAATACAATTTTAAGACAGATTAGCAAAGTTTTAAACAAAGAAATTTGAAAACAGATAAAAAGCAAATACTAATGAGCAATAATAAGCAAAAAGCAACAAGAAATAAGCAGTTAAATAAGCAAGTAAGTAATGAGCAGATTACAAGGCATATTAAGGCAGATTCACATACAACTTAAACAAAGGACAAAATAAGCTTAAAACAAACACCAACAAGCATAAAGAACAGTAAATAGCATAAATAAGTAAGAATAAGCACAGAATAAGCAAATGAACAGTGAAAATAAGCAAAAATGAAAAATTAGAAACTTACAAAGGGTCCAAGCTTCAAGCAATGAAATAAGCTCTCAAAGCTTAAAATCCAATCCTAATGCTTACCATAAGCTCTAAACCCATGGCCTTCCAATATTCACCATGCTCCTTTTGCTAGATTTTTGGTATTTTTTTGGATCTTTTGAATTTTTTGACAGAAAATGAAAATAAGTCTCAAATAAGTTTTTAATGTCTTAAAAACTTATACAAAGGCTTAATAACAGTATTTAAAGACAACTTAAGGAAATGGCAAGAATTTAAAGAAAACTTAAAAGTGACAATAATTTAAAAGCAAGTATTAAAATGACTGAAATTTAAATGACAAGAAAGATAAATTGCAATGTATTAAAAAAGACAGTAATGGTACAAATCTTGGTTACAAGTTTTTGACTTAAAACACAAAAATTCGACCCCCTAGATAAGCTACATAAGTGTTCTATTTATACTAAAACCCTAGCTTGAGGCTGTGTTTCGTCTAAGAGAGAGTCCATGTGATGTGCTTGTTGTGTGAGAGGAATGTCCAAAGTGATCTTAGCCATTGAATATGCTTGGAGCCTAAGTCGGTTCATCTTAACCCTTCATTCCTTTGCCTAATAGTATTATCAAGGATTGCCAAGGTGGCTTGGCTTATAGTGAGGTAGGGGTGAGTATTTGAGAGGGATGTATTGGACTATAGTTGCAGGTGAGGACAGAGAGACAGTGAATAGTATTAATGGGGTTTTGGCAGGTTGTTCTGTTTTGAGTTGGGACAGGGTATGGGTTTTAGGTTTAGTCAAATGTAACCCTCCAACTCATAACTTGTTGTTGTAGTTTTAGGTGTATTGAGGGTTCACAAGGTTAGTCCTCAAGGGACTTAACGAAGTTAAATGAAATGGACATAAGGCTTAACGAGGGTAAAAAATAAAATGGGCCTCATGTTCTTAACTTGGGCCAGTTTGAGTTTGAAAATGGAATGGGCCTCTTAATACTTGATTTGGGCTTTAAGTCTTCTTAACATCTTAATGGGCTGACCCGACCCATTAGATGGGTACGGGTGGGCCCATTAAGTGTTTCTTCGATTTCGGCTTTGACTTTTGCTGTTGACTTTTTGCGAGGTTGACTTTGACTTTGACTTTTTGGTCTTTGACTTTGTCTTTTCCACGCTTTTCCATTCCGTGCTCGGTTTTGTCCGTTTTTAGCTTGATTTTTCGTCCTTTTCTTGGATATCCGTTTCCTGCACAATACAAATGAAAACATACAAATACAAAGTATTTTTGGTACGTTTTTGGCATTTTAAGTCCGGATTTGATGGAAAAGGGTATGTGTATTTAAGCACATACAAAAATCCCCTATACTAAACTATTGCGTGTCCTCACGCAATGCTACAAGTAAGCACTTAAAAAAACTAAGAATCTCAATCCCCCTCGACTAATAACCTTGAAAAGTAGCTAAGTGTTCGTCAAGGGGAAATAAAAAATCAATAGCTTCGACAAGCCCCGTTTTTACCATTTTTATTATTTACACTAACTACCACTATTTTTTTTTCTTTTTTTTCCTTTACTAACTAACACGTTTGACTTTCGTTATTTTTATTTGGGATCATAGAACAAGATGCATTTCAATCCTAAAATTCCTTAAAAAGGATAAATTCATCGTCCCCGACTTTTCACTTATTCCAAACCAAGCTTAAAACGAAATCACCGCTAAATATGAGTTAAGATGCTAACACTACTCATATTTGTAACTTGTAAACTTTTCACTCCCGACAATTATTATATTAAGGTGAATGTGCCATTTTGAATTTCAACCATGGATCAATGTTTTACAAAAGTTATATGCTTCACGTTCTACCCGAGAATAATGAGTTTGAAGGCGAGATCATCCCATGTAGCGACTTTTGTCTCGGCACATCTCAACCTTATGGCTAAGTGACCAGGCTTTTGATACCCTACAGAGACTAGTATCGAGACTCACGGACCTTCGATTTCAAAAACTCATAAGTTTCCCGTAAATACACAGCTTAAAATAAAATAGTCTTAGTTCAAAAGCATATTTAAATTTAAGAAAAAGAGATTTTCCCTATATTTATTAATTCACATTTATTACACTTAATTTAATTACACATCTATTAAACTAATTAAATCCTCGAACCTTTTAATTGAAGGCTGCAACATCAGTTGTGAGCCGCAAGATGGCAGCAAACTTTTATCTTCTCATTATTATTCTTACTATAGGCATTCTATTTAAAGGCTGCAAAACATCGGTTTTGAGCCGCAAATGCAACAAACTTTTTATTAGCCCACAGTTAAATTATATACTCATTTTTTTTCATTCATTTTTTTTCAGTACCATGATATAGAGAAAATTTCGTTTTAGCAACTTTAAGTATAAATTTGAGCTAAAATTATTGATATCGACTATACTTCAAAAATTGTTGATTTAAGTTTAATTTTCAAAAATAGCACGTATTATTAGTCTGGTTAGAAGCTTATGGGAGAAAAAGCCACAAATTACGCACATGAGCTCATAAGATTCCAATAATCCTTGTTTAAGCATCCAACTCATATAAACAAATCATTTCGTTCTTCCAATCCGCGAACGCTTAGTCTAAAAAGTTTTAAGGAACAAGCTATATGCTCAAACAACGACGAACGAGTCAAAATTTACACTTAATCTACCAGCAGGGAAAGCAAAATTTGACAAAACACTTATTTTATTTTTGAAAATTTTTAAATTTTTTCATTTTTTTGAAATTTTGGTGGTAAAAACGGGCTTACGTGAAAACAACGACTGTAGGCACAATCAAATCGAAGATCCCCCCATACTAGACTAAACATTGTCCTCAATGTTTTAAGAAGGGTCTCTACGTAAATCCTAATCCGTTTATTAAGTATGCTTAAAGATAAACGTTAGTTGATAAGATTTGGATATCGAATTCCCAAAATGAAGTTGAGGATGTGAAGCTCTTGTGATCGAAGGACAAAACTGCGAGCACGAGAGGCTTCAAAAATCCAGGACATCCTGAACATTACAACACAAAACACGGAAAAGGAAAGAGGCGAGCCTCATCACACAATAAAAAACACTTATTCATTACTACATAACTACCATACTACTACTACGATTATACTAGGATAAGCATGGGTTACCACCCACGAAGCGCTTGTTTTAGGTCACTTAGCTTGACCCAATCCCCCCATACTTGAGCTTGTCAAGGGGGATAGAAGTGGAGACATGGAACATCCAAGGCTCGGATGTCCTCTTGGTGAGAGAAAGGAAAAATCTCCATCGGGCTTTCAAGAATTTTGGTGACTTTGAAAGCTTTAGGGCTCCGATGAGATAGTTCCGGGAGAAGAGAGGTATATTTGAAACCTAATTCGCTGGGCTCTAAGCCTAACAGAGGTATGAAGGTAGTGGAAACAAAACTATAGTCGGCACCAGAGTCAAATGAGGTAGTGGCAAAATGATTGTTCAAAGTAAACGTACCCGTCACAATGTTCGGATCCTGGCAAGCTTCCTCTGCTCCCAACATGAATTCCCTACCCCTACCCTACCCCTACCCTGGTTTCCCTTGGTTTCCACTACCCAGACCCCCATTCTTACAGCAACCTAATTTGGACGATTATCCTTCCGTTCTTGTTGCCTCTATTCAATTCTAGGCAAGCTACCGACATGGACGGTACTAACCACACTCAAACAATGTCTAAACAGTTGGTGGTATTCTAGCATAGACAGGATACACATTCCCTTGGCACACCTCTACAATCCTTTGCCAAATGACCTTAAGCCGGTTAATAGTTGAAGCATGTGCGACAAAGCCCTCCGGATTGCAAATGTAGTAAGTTACAGGAGGAACCTTGACCAAGTACCCATATTCCTCTCTTCCTATAGTGTTTACCACAGTAGTAACAAAAACATTCCCCACCCAAGTCCTCTTATTGTCATCCCTAGCCATTCTTAACCTTCTAGGTTCCCCCACATTTCCTCTTTTCTCAACCTTCCAAATTGATCCATTTCTAACAGCCTCATCGGTCAGTGCACCAGAAATCTGCATAGCCTTCTGCATAGTCTTTGGCTCCGTTGCTGCCAGCAACCATCCCACGATCTGTAGACCAAGCCAAACATACGACCACTCAAACATGCCTACTCTAGGAGTAGTTACCAAATGTGGAACTATCCTAGCTAACTCATGAAACCTATCAGTATAAAAAACCAACATGCCAGCCCCGACCATGGCGTGATTTTCTATAACTCAGAATCGAAATTTGCCATCTCATGACTAGGACAAACTCATGTATCATCAAAAACATAAAGTCATTCCAGACCACATCTAACAACCCCCCAAAAACTTCCCTGCTAGCATGCGGGAATGATGAAGATTTCCGACGTTCAAGCATATACTCACAAATAGAACCAGTAGTGTAGTTTACTTTTTGATCGTTACTTACAACCACTCATATCATGCACATACTCTATTTTCTTAATCCAACGAGTAAGAACTACAACACCTCCCTTACCATCATATTCCTTAGGGTTACAAGCTAAAACTCCTTAAAAATAATAACCATACCACCGGTTGTCATTCACTATCATATTCCCCACGTTCTCCTGAACGTTCTCATTAACCACATTACCATTCTGATTTCCAACATTTCCTCGGTTACTAACCTGAGCTAGCATGGCGGGTAAGAGGTTCTGCAATTACTAGGCAATGATCGTCGAGAAGTCGGGTGTACCCCCATTGGCTCCCTCTACATTCCTATTGACTCCCTCTACACCCCCATTAGCTCCCAAACCCTGGTCATTTCGTTGACCATTCAAATCCTCAACACGCTCATCATTACCTTCCCTATGTCTTCTACCCCTTCCACCTCTACCAACCTCGTTCACCTATTCCCCCTCCTAGTTATTCGGCAGCAGGCCGGCCAGCACTTCGGGTCCTCATTCTTGGCGACATTATCTATACGAGGGAGAACATGAGCAACATTAGATAAGTGGGAAGACTCGCACATATATATAGAATATCTTACTATATATAACCAGATGTTCACGTAACTCGACCCTACGGTGTCAACATCAATTTGTGTGAACAACATTATCAAGTATGAGTGAGTTGTGATACGCTTATAACTACGTTGGCCACCGTACTTATATTCGCATCCTTTCCCAGTCATATTCAATATTAAGCCCGCCCATTTCAATGACTGACATAACTAAGGCACCAAACCACGAACACACAAAGGCATACAGAAGCGGAACACCACGCACATAGATCCTATACGCAACTAGATGACGGATCTTAGGTTATAGTCTAGGCTAAACCACCTAGTTCTCTATAACCTGGGCTCTGATAACCAATCTGTCACACCCCGACAATGGCGAAAACTTAGGAATACAACATAATGATCAATCATAACATAAGATACAAAATAGAGAAAACTATATTGCATAAACTCCAAGTGCTATGAAGACCATCAACCTTGAACAAACTCAAGTGATGTCCCAAAACGCAACTAAAATCACAATCTCTTACACTTATTTAACTGCCCACACAGGGGACCATAATTCAAACTTAATCAAAAACATCCAAATACCATATTCAAACAACAAGCAAGCAAGACTTCAAACGAAAATCTACACGGGATACTTCTAAGTCTGCTATCACAAGCACCAAACTAATCTTTTTTCACTTCACCTGAAAATGATACTCGAAAACGTCAACAATAATGTTGGTGAGCTCGTAGGTTTTTGACCTTAAACCCAAAAGTTGTGCCCAAATATTTCAACAGGGAAATAGTGCATATGACAAGATGAATATATGCAAACAACCTTAGCATCACCGCTAATCAATAACCATATGTCACTTACGCACCTAAAGGGCCTACCAGCTGGAGCACTAAAATTAGGGTAGGACCACACACAAACCTGGGTAGGCGTACCCATCCGCTCCAATAATCACACAAATACTGGGTAGGCGTACCCATCCGATCCAATAATCTCACAAACACTGGGTAGGCGTACCCATCCGATCTAAACAATCATGCAATCAACTATATTATTCACATAGCAATCATAAGCACATAACTTGTCCCAAAAACAAAACCACATTTCGCACAGATCAATTCAAAACATTTCAAAACACATTTGAGTATCATTTTCCCCCAACAGAAAAACAGTAAAAAGTGGGGCTACGAGAACTCACCTCAAGCAAGTCTTTAGCAACCAAATCTCAATCACACAAGCAAATGCAACGACGCCCGCACACGACCTAGTCCAGTTAATGTCCCAATTTAATCATCCAATTCCAAAACAATCTTCACATTTGATGCATAGAGTTTAGACGCGTTGTACAATTACCCAAAACAATTTAGTGGTGTGATGGTTGACGACTTAACTCCACAATCATATCAATCTCATTCCTCGATAATAACATAATTATACTATTAGGCGTTAAATAGAGACGCGAGCGCGAGCGAGCGCGAGCGCGCGAGAGAGATTATCACACACACACACAAATTATAAATATATCTCGACAAGTCTATTCGGTACACCTTAGTCACTTCAAAATAATCATTATACGGTTGAAAATGAAACGTTTACTCATAATAAACACTTTAGAGAAGTTTCGAGAAAAATTATATTTTTCGTCTTTTAGTGAATTTATTAAATAAATAAAATAATTAAATATTATTTTATTATTTAAAATCAAAAATCATGTTTTTAAGAAATTTTCTAAGTATAAACTTTTTACGAAATTTCGACATGACTCGTACGTTTATACAACGTTTTCCAAGGTTTCAAACCTTATTTTCAACATTTTTCACAAATTCGACACTTTTCGACAAAATTCCAAAATCTCAATCGTTAACGCTTACCAACACGTTTTTCCCAAAATATCGTTCAATATCACTTCGTAAATACATTTCCACTTTCAAAAGTCCATCAAAATTCTCATAACTACTACATATCGCTTATTGGGCCTTAAGGCCCAACAAGGGTCCATTAGGACATATATAAGTCCAAAATACTATTTAAGTCCAAAACCAAGGTCCATTTACATATATAAGTATATACTTATATGTAAAAATAATCCGGACCACAATAAGCCCTCCCATTAAGCCGCGGCTCAAATAGACTTATTGGGCCGTGAGTCCATAAACTCCAAAATACGTATATTAAGCTTTAAAATAAGCTATTAAGCTACGTATCGCTTTTGGTTACTACCATAAGCCTCAAAAATAGTCCACAACATACGCCATAACACAAAAATAATCAAAATCACTTTCCTAGTGATTTTGGGAATCCATTCGTGGCCTATAAGCCCAAATAAGCCAAGAAATAGCTTAAAAATAAGCCTGAATAAGCCATACAAGCTACTATCAAAAATAAGCATTCTAGCATCATATATTATTCAACCATCATGACCACGACATCAAAACTACAAAAACCCTCTTTTTCCTTTTCTTTTTACACGAACCAAACACCCCATTTTTCTTTCGTTTCGCTTCCAAAAATCAATTTTCACAACGATCAACTTGTACAACTAACATATATGCATCAAAATAAACCCAAAAGGATAAACGAAATTTAAATTTAAAAACTTATAAGAAAATCTTCAAATTTGTAGATATCGACACGAACCGGACAACCCAAACATTGTTTAAATGAATAACCAAACACTAGAATCAACACCAAATATTTATGTCTTCATGTTTTCTTGATCAAACTTCAAAAATTATAAGAGTGTGTGTGTTGTAGGTGCGTACGAACACAAGAGAGAAGGGAGAGGATATTTTTTGATTTTGAAAATGAACTATGTGTAAAAATGAGGATAAGGAAAGCATCTTATGTACAATTTAGAAAAGTTTAGCTAAAATTAAGCCACCTTGTCTCCCCAGTCTTCTTTTGACCGGCCATGGTATCCCATGGGGTCTTGGGCCTTTCTTTTCATGTCGGGATAACTTAAATATTCATAAAACTCAACCGCAAAATTCACTCCAAAGTTAATTAGCATTTTTACTCACTTTTAAAATACTTTTCCATTAACCTAGAGTATTCACATGACATATTTTCACTTTAAACCTTTCAAAACTTAATTTGGACATTAACGGACGTGTCAGACTCGTTTTTTGGCATTTCTTAAAATTTACGGGTCAAACCACCCGGAATACACATAACACAACAATACCTTCCAAAAGGGATTATTAATCATAATAAACTTCAAATCATCACATATCTCATAAAATCACCACCGTCAATACGGTACAGAATCTGAATAAATTGACAACAGTTAAATAGTCAAAGGACTATAAATGAAATATTTAAAACACAAAAAGGGCAAAGGTTACATCAAACAAGCGGATAACCGAACCGACGGGTTGAAAAACAAAAAAAAAGTATTTTCGAGGGCCCGACCCGAATCATGTTATTTAACAAAGCCCGAAGGTCAATACAAAAAACCCTAATAACGCGCCTACCTACCTTTCAAGAAAGAAAACCTAACACGCCACTAGTTTGAAGATGTCATCATCTTTTGTTGTTTATGAAAAATTCGCTCGAATTTTGAAGATAGTATCAGCACCTTTTCCTGTGGATAAAAAATTGGCTAAAGAAATATTGAAGTTGGCATCATCACCATCAACAACATAAGATGGTGATGATGCCAACTTCAACATTTATTCAGCCAATTTTTCATTAACAGGAAAAGATGATGATACCATCTTTAAAACTCGAGCAAATTTTTCATAAACAACACAAGATGATGATGATGCCATCTTGAAACTGGTGGCGTGTTAGGTATTCTTTCTTGAAATGTAGGTAGGTGTGTTATTATCGTTTTCGTAGTGACCTTCGGGCTTTGTTAAATAACATGATTTGGGACGGGCCCTGGAAAATACCTTTTTTTTCAACCCGTCGGTTCGGTTAACCGCTTGTTTGGTTTATTCGGTTTGGTTAACTTTTTTTTATAGTAAAACAGAAAACCAAACCGTAGTGAATTCAAATTGTTCTCAACCGAACCCAAATTCAAATTTGAATTCAGTTCGGTTTTTGGGTCAACTCATATTACATCATTCCTAATATTTTTAAATTTATTTATATAGATTTTTCGCAAAACTAAAAAATAATTCAATCTTAAAAAAGTGTTTTATTAACCTTTTATACATTAGACGTGCGTACGAAAGCGTTTGACATTAAATGGGGTCGTTTAGCATTAAGTGAGGTCGTTTTGCATTGCTTTGTCATAGTTGGGCCAGATTTCTTTTTGGGTCGTGATTTGTTGTTACTGGCCTGTTTCGTTACAAATTATGCATCGGTTGATGGAAGTGTGCTCAACACTCTTATTCTTCTATCTCTTATTTTGTCCCCAAATATATACGCACTCTGCTGCTTCCATATTTCGTTACAAACTATGAGCATCCAATAATTCTTCTTGGGTGTGTCTTTTATTTTTACGCATTCTATATTTCGTGTAAGTTTGATTATATTTTAAGTGTTTAAGATTTTGTAAATGATATATAACATGTGGTGTTTGGAAGTACTTTTCTGTTCTTATTTTAAGCTAATTTTGTTTTAAAAGCGTCTCAATATCACCTTATTATGGGATAGTGTTATACAACTCACACTATATAACTATTACGTAATCATGAGTTAGTTGCAATTACAAAAAGAGACCTTGAAAAACAAATTTCTTATTTATCAATGGTATATTTTCTATAGCGTTAGTTACGTAACAGATAGCATTTTTCTTGCATCAATTGACTAAAGTTGATTAACTTGGCACAATAACACCCCTTAGTGCTAGATATTACGATCATACACATTAAAAATAACATAAGAGTTACAACATGGACTAAAAGCATACAATGCGCGATTCCAAAACACCAAACACAAAACACATAAACACATACTAGAAAATCATAGGAGTACACACTGTAGTATGCACACACATAAACTAACTCGCTTACGAACAAGTAACATACAAGCCAGAACTAAGATCATTTTTTCTAGACATGATATCAATCACTTCCATCTCATATCTGAGTGAACAAAACATAAACACTCCAAGTACGCTGGCACACACCAAACATAACAACATGGAGGAAACAAGAAGCATTATTGCATCAATTTATATCATCACAGATCAAATATAAAGAGATATAGTACCACTGAGTGAACGTCTGCATAAATATGTTCACATGTCAAGCAAACTAATCATCGATAAGACAGCTCATATGTATGGAATATGTTCACCAAGCTTAATCATGATAGAAAGTCCTTGATGGGTCTGGATCTGGTGGAGGTCGCTTCACTGAAGCGATCATATAGAAGTAGACACGTTTCACTGTATAGTGAAACAAGTATATTTTAAATTTCAAAACTCAAAACATATCCAAACAGTTTGTAACACTTATTTGTAAAGTATTAACATAAAACTGAACTTGTAACAACAAAAATCAAACTGTTTTTCTCTCGTTTGAGAGTGGTAGAAGTGGAAAGGATTAACCGTTGTAAAAGTGATTGTATTTTTAGGGTTAGTGTCTGTGGAGTATATTGGAGGATGATTGTTTTCCTATTTATTTCCTTCAAATACAAACGATATATATAGTACATGCTTGAGCCCATGACAATTAATGTAAAGCTTATCCTTATCACAGGATTGATACGAATCCTAATTATACACCTAATGATTTGATAATCTTCCAAAAATATCAACTAAATACAATCAATAATTAATGACTACTAAATTACATAACTATATTGACTAATACGCCCCCGCAGTTTAAGCGGGAGGAGGACGGACGCTCAAACTGGAGCAAAAATCTTCAAATAAAGTTGTGGGAAGTCCCTTGGTAAAGATATCGGCATACTAAAAACGAGATGGAACGTGGAGAACACGAACATGACCAGCTGTAACCATATCACGAACGAAATGATTATTGATCTCAATGTGTTTCATCCATTGATGTTGAATAGGGTTGGCAGACATGTAAACAATACTAACATTGTCACAGTAAACCAGTGTAGCAGTCGAAAGAGGAGAATGTAACTCACGGAGAAGATGATGAATCCCTGCAGTTTCTGCGACAACATTAGCAATGCCCCGGTATTTTGTTTCGGCACTAGAGCGGGAGATGGTGTGTTGTCATTTAGCAGACCGTGACAAAATATTATCCCCCAGAAATACACAATAACCTGAAGTAGACCTGCGTGTAGATGGGCAACCTCCCAATCAGCATCAGTGTAACCAACTAGAGAAGTACTAGCGGAAATATACAACTGGAGACCAAAATACACAGTCCCCCGAATATATCGCAAGATACATTTGAGTACAGCAAAGTGCGGCTCCCTCGGATCATGCATATAAAGGCAAATTTGTTGAACTGCAAAAGACAAATCTAGACGTGTAAATGTAAGATACTGAAGCCCCCTGCAAGGCTGTGATATAAAGTAGGTTCCTGAACAGGAACACCTTCCGGACCTAATTTAGACTGTGTATCAATGGGTGTCCGAGAAGGGTTACAAGTAACCATGTGAGCACGCTCAAAGAGCTATAGAGCATACTTCTTTTGTGACAAAAACAAACATGTAGGAGTACGATTAGCAGAAATACCAAGAAAGTAATTAAGCGGCCCAAGGCCAGTCATGTCAAACTCGTTATTTAGAGAACTGATAATCTGCTGAAGTAGGGTTGGACAGGAAGCTGTGAGAATGATGTCATCCACATAAATAAGTAAGTAAGCAACCTGAGAGCCCTGTCTATAGATAAACAATGAGGAATCACAACGACTATGATAAAATCCAGCTCGTGTGGCATAACCCGCAAACCGTTGAAACCAAGCACGGGGTGCTTGTTTCAGTCCATATAAATATCTCTATAAAAGACAAACATGATGAGGATACCGATTGTCAACAAAAACAGGAGGCTGATGCATGTACACAGTCTCAGATAAGTCACCGTTAAGAAAAGCATTTTTAACATCAAGTTGGTGTATGAGCCATTTACGAGACACGACAAGGCTAAGGACCGTGTGAACGGTGGCCAGTTTAATGATCGGACTAAACGTCTCATCAAAATCAATACCTAGTTATTGACTACTAATGTTAGCAACTAAACGAGCCTTATAGCGGCTCAAAGTCCCAATAGCATGAAACTTATGCTTAAACAACCACATGGAGCAAACCATATTAACACCTGCAGGCCTTGGTACAAGTAACCAAGTGCTATTTTAACTAACGCATTATATTCATCGTACATAGCATTACGCCTATTTGGGTCTTTTTAGGCGTGAGACGAATTTTTAGGCATACAAGAAATAGAAGAAGTATGTAGAGACAAGCGATCGATAGGTTTGACAATACATGATTGCGACCGAGTTATCATGGGATGAGTACGAGGAGGTTCGTGTATAGGTTCAATGTTTGGCTGAGGATTTGGAAGATCGAAAATTGGTGGTGATAGTAGACCAGTTTGATAGGCCAAAGTAGATGGGTCGCTAGCGTGGTTATGGGCTATCAAAGTTAGGAGGGTGGACTAAGGTTCGGTAGGAGTTGGGCCTTAGGGTGTTGGGGCGTATGAGGTGTTGGGCTCCGTATTGTTGGGCTGAGTTGTTTCGTAAGTTGTGGGAGGGTATAGGGGCTGATGTGAGGGTGTTTAGAAGGGTGGAAGGTGTGGGTTTAAGGAAGGTGTAAGAAGGCAGGGAGGAGGGTGTCATAGAACGGTATAAAAATTAGGTTTCATCAAAAGTGACATATCTAGAGAGGATAATTTTATTTGTTTTGAGGTCTAGGCATCGAAAACCATGATGGTAAGCGGGGTAGCCCAAAAATATACAAGGGGTGGCTCGTGGGGCAAGTTTGTGTGGGGAGTGAAGGTAAGGGTAGCATAGACACCCGAATATTCATAGGCGAGAGTAATTGGGTGGTTTGTTAAAAAGGCGAGTATAAGGTATTTCATTTTGAATTGCGATAGAGGGTAGAAGGTTAAGTAGATAGGTGGCCATATAGAGAGCCTCAACCCAAAAGGTAGGGGGAAGATGTGCTTGAAATAGTAAAGTGCGAATGATATTGTTGATTGTTCGTATCATTCGTTCCGCTTTGCTATTTTGTTGGGATGTTTTGGGGCACGAGAATCTAAGTTGAATGCCATGTTTGGCAAAGAGGGTGTGAAGTCGGTTGTTATCGAACTCACCGCCATGATCACATTGGAAGCTTTTTATTTTGCATTTGAATTGGTTTTTAACATAATTACTAAAGTGCAAAAATTTATCAAAAATGTTAGACTTTGAACGAAGAGGGTATATCCATAGATAATGAGAGAAATGATCAAGGAATAAGACATAGTATTTAAACCACTATAACTAATAATGAGAGATGTCCATAAATCAAAATGAATAATATCAAAACGATGTTCAACAATAGAATCCGAACTATGAAAGGGAAGCTTCACATGTTTGCCAAGTTGGCAAGCATGACAAATATGTAAAGTCTTTTCTTTATTACATGAATTAAAATGACTAGAGACAAGCGAACATAGCACTTGATCACCCGGATGTCCGAGGCGTTGATGCCACGTGGAAGCACTTATCGAGAGAAAAGCAATAGGAAAAGTTGACGGCTTGGTAACTGGATAGAGATCGCCCGAACTGTCACATCGAAGGAGGATATGACGAGTCAAGTAATCCTTCACGGAAAAACCAAAGGCGTCAAATTCAATAGTATAATTATTGTCCCTAGCGAACTGACGAACAGAATTGAGATTTTTAATTATATTAGGGGTTACAAGAACATTATGAAGATGAAGTGGGAGATGATGAGAAGGAATAGACTTGCCATCACCAACGTGAATAGATGGAAATAGGCGTTTATCAAAAATGGTACTTAAATTACTTGCATTAAAATTTAAATAAGAAGAGGCACCTGTATCCATGTGCCAAGTCGGGTCTTGCGGCGGCATAATGCTAAACGCACTTGGTAGAGTAGTAGGCTGGGATGATTAAATAGCCAGAGCGGGACCGGGTATACCTTGACCGGGATGCGGCAATCTGTAATTTATTTTTGGTGTAAACTGTTAAGCAACATTAGTCTTGTGAGCCACGTATTAGGCCAGAGTACTTGTGAAAATTATATCACACGAGAGAAATACAAAGATTTTAGGGTGAGGGTGAACTATTTAGAGAGAAGTTAAGAGAGGGTCAGTTTTGCTCTGATAACCATATTGGAGGATAATTGTTTTCCTGTTTATTTCTTTCAAATACAAACGATATATATAGTACATGCTTGAGCCCATGACAATTAATGTAAAGCTCATCCTTATCACAGGATTGATACGAATCCTAATCATACACCTAATGATTTGATAATCTTCCAAAAATATGAACTAAATACAATCAATAATTAATGACTAATAAATGACATAACTATATCGACTAATAGGGTAATTTATAAAGGTTTGTAACTAAACCATGGTAACTTGTTGCACTAGCTGGTAGCTTTATTTGTTTTGTTTTTTTTACCAAATCAACCATGTGACATATCACTTTTATTGCAGAGACCTCGTGAATTTGACATTACCAATTTGGCCTAGTTGATCGCGCAGCATGGGTGGTGATCAACTTGATGAATACGTGTCACCACCACAATGATTCTAGGTTTTTATAAAATGGAAAACAAGCCTTAATTTTGCCACATAGGTTGATCGCGCATGGTTCATGGTGATCAACTTTTTTTTACTGTTTTTGTTAGAAAAATAATGTTGATCGCGCATTATGGATGGTGATGAGTAAATTGGGAAACGTGCCTTGATATTATAATTCATAGCTAGTAAATGAGTTAACAATGACAATAGCAGTAGTGATTTTGCAGTTTTCACAACTTTGAAAAGTTTTTGCGTGTATAAATGATAGCTGATATCGGTTTGAAGATACTCGCAGTTCAAGTGTAAAACGAGAAGCAGTAGTTGATTTTGAAAGAAAGGTCTCCTAAATTATGTTGTGGCTTTGTTTTTGAGGCGGTTTTGCTCGTTGATTGTTTAGTGTACTTCTAAATTATGTTTTTTGGTGGTTTTGAGGCGGTTTTGCTTCGACGTTTGTATGGGTATTTTAGTTGGTTACGACATTTATAGGATGGATTTGAGCAACAATGAGGTATGATTTTTTTTAATTGGTTACTGCGTTTAATTTTTTTGTTGTTGTTTATATGCGTAGTAATATATGCAATTTATTTTTAATTTAGGTACCTCGTGTTCTTGTTACATGTAGAAGTAAAATGGGTTTGATTAAAATAATTAGAGATCTAATTAGGGGCACTCCACGGGAAGAATTATTTACGAACACTTGTTTTGGTTCGTTTTTAAATTTAGATGATTGGATTGAGAATTATATTTTAATACATTATATGTTAGGTCGGCAAATGTTGTTAGTAGGTGATGAAACTGAAAATGTTCCAATGTATTACCATATATTTGATAATTTTCAAATACGATTTGGAAGAGAAGAATTTTGTCTTGTTACTGGGTTAAAGTTTGGGTGGAGTATTGGGCTGACTATAACGACGAGGATGAGCCTATTCCTTTTAGGCGACGGGTGTTTTCGTCATCTTTAGATGGTAAACATATTATAGGGAAAAATGTTGAAGAATTGATTAAGAGCAAGTCGTTTTCTAAATTAGACGACGACGATGTTGTTAGCCTTTGTTGTATAGGCATTTTGTAGTTAGTGTTATTAGGTGTGGAGGATAGACATACGGTCCCTAATTGGATTTTAAGGTTAACAAATGATAGAGATGGTTTGGACGACTATCCTTGGGGTTAGTATGTTTGGCCGACATTGTACTATCAATTAAGGGATGCAAACATTAGACGTTGACTTCCCTTATATGCCACTGAGCCGACAAACGAAGTTGATAAGAAATCGTATTCAATTTTCGAATTCACTTGGGCATTCAAGGTATGTCATAATTTAGTTTATAATATTTAATTGAGTAATTATATTATATATGTGTAACGTAAAGTAACTGAAACAATTTAATTTTTTTAGACATGGATATTGAGTGTTTTCGATTAGGGCATAAATGAAATATTATACACATCACAGGCGATATCCAATAATAGTAGCCTTAGACAATCAATAAGAAATTATTAAACGACACATGCTTCGTGATTTTCTTCATGTGAGTTTTATGTAATGTTATAGTTTATTAATTTGATTACGTTATTTATTTCATACTTAATGTCCCTTTTTATATTTTAAAGGGACGTGTACCTGCGGAAAGATTGATACCGGATGAGGTCGAAGGTCTGGATCGGGATGGTGTGCTTTCTAGCAGGGCCTACTTTGACGGCCGTGTTAGTGAAGCAGAATGACCACCACGTCATTTAAACCGTCAAAATCACTATGAAGTACCATCTGAATTTTATCGAGATTTTCAGGAACAAAGAAGTGGGTTAGATTAAATGATGAAACAGGGCCAAAATATTTTTGAAAAAATGAATAAGTTTACGGAGGATATAAGTGTTGACACGGGAGCGAATAAAGAACCGATCATTGTTGATCAGCATTATGGGATAAGTGATTTGAGCGGATTTCAAAGCATTCAGGTATAATTTATGTGGATTTGATAGTCATGTATTTTGTCCCTCTGAAAAGTAAGTAAGTATTATAATGTTTTATTTTTCAGGTTTCCACAGGGTGGTCCGTCATCTTTCCAAACGCCGATAAACCACTCTTTCTTTAATATGGGTACGCCAATAAACTGGCAAACCCCAAGGCCATCGCAAACGCCAACTCTAAATTGGCAACCACCTATCCTATCGCATCCTGGTGATGCTGGCTTATGCGACTCGGTAATCTTGAATTTATTTACGATTCCGCTTTTATAATAGTAACCATCATGAAGCGAATAAAAGTTTATTAATTTTTTTTAGAATAAATTGGAGCGACCAAGGAGGGAACAACGTCCTAGCGTATATATGTAGAGTCCATACACGCCATTTCCTCCTACTACGGAATTACCTAAGAAACGGGTTGGTAAAACTAAGAAAAAGTGCAAGAATGACAATTTATCACCTTTAATCTTGGGAACGCTTTTGCGTATGACAATGCAGGAAGGGATGACGTTGTGATAATGGGTGCACGTGATACTGGTATATACTTTACGTATGAAAATGTCGACCTTAATAAGGTAATTGTTAGTCTGCTATTTAATTTAATAAATAAAGTCTAACTATTATGTGTATTGAGATAGGCGTTTAACCTGTTTTTTTAGGTTACCCGAGAAGAATATAATGACTTCACGCAATTTATTTTAAACCCGTATGACATTTATTTAGATTGTTTCATGATGGGTTATTTAGTTCCAAATTTCTTTTGGCGACAACTAGTAACTCATTTGTGTAAGCCTAGAAGTCACATCGTAGACAATCCCTACCAAGAAGGATGGTTGTCCGGGGACGTAAGTTTAACAATACAACTTTAATAAATGTGTAAAATTTATTTTTGTAAATAAATTTATTAATTTTGTTATTATTTTTTGAATCAGCAAATGAATGCATGGATCGAGATACTCATTAGAAGTAGGCCACAAAATGCCGACTGGACTGTGTCTAAACCAGGGACAACATGTGTACATCTGGAAAATAATCGGTTCATGATAGAGACAGATCCACACATTATTGGAACATTGGATGGTTTAACCCGTCCGTACCCACCATGGAAATATGTTAATTGGTTACATATATTAGTACATATTTATGTTAAAACTTTTAACAGCTTTTATGGATGAATAGTTTTTAAATTAGTTATTTACATTTACCAAATTTTGTTGGTTTAATCTTTGTAGGTGTATATGCCAATAAATGTTGGTGGAAATCACTGGGTGACGGGTGCAGTAAACCTACCCCATTCTGTTTTTTTATGTCTTTGACTCTATGGAAAGTGAGAGAAAAAGGTTACTATTGAAACATCAAATTAAAGCCTAGACGACCGTGATTAATGGCATTTTGCAAATGCGTGGTTATTTCCGTGGATCTGAACGACAACCCCATAACTTTATATTATCATACAACAAGGGTTGGGGATTTTTGGTCCCTCAACAATCTAACTTCCAAGACTGTAGAGTTATAACTTGTTGGTTAATCGCAAAGTTATGTGTCGGTCATGTGCCAATAGTGCCTCGTGAGAGTGAAAGGTATTGGGAGAACATTAGATATGAAATGGGTGAACTATTCTATAAGTGTAGGTGTGAGAATACTCAGAATTGTGGTTATGATTAGTTTAGTTTTTATATCTTGTATGTTGAAAGACTTACATTTTGCATGAAATAATATTTTATATTACTTTGATATACCAACAATAAGTAGACATTGAATTAATAAAACGTTACAAGCGATGATAATTGTTGTAATACAACTTGATTTAAAAACATACACGAAAATATGTAAAAATAAACATTTAAAAGATTAAAATTCAGTGTCGTTGTCGAATACCTTAACAATGTTTCTGATTGTAATGTTAAGATAATGTTGTGATGGTTTTGGTGTCCAGACAGAAACATTACGAAGTATCAAAACAGATCCGACTTTGATAGACTTTGCGTACCCATCATCTTCATTTTGAAAGACTTTGTAATGAATCGTACCTCCCATTGTACCTGTTGGATCTTTTAGTGTAACTGCCATGTCTCCCAATGAATTTGGTGTACAACTCTTGAAAACCCCAACCACTAATTCAAGTTTCCCCTTGATGCAATGTTTTTTCATATCGCTAAGACAACCAGATACAATGACCCAAGTGTAAAGACTCCATGATAATAATAAATAAATAAGGAGCCAACGGATCCCCTTGTTTCAAGCCCCTATGAAACTGAAACTCTTTAGTAGGACTCCCATTAACAAGAATGGAAGCCATACTAGAATTTAAGATACCTCGAATCCACGAACACCACTTAACACCGAACCCAAACGATTTAAGAACATCACCCAAATAATCCCACCGGATAGAATCATACGCTTTAGCAAAGTCGATCTTAAAAACCATAGCACTATGTTTTTTATGATGGCATCGAGCAAGGAGCTCGTTAATGATAAAAGGGCCATCCAAAATTTGACGGTTAGGAAGAAACGCTGTTTGTACGTTCGAAATAATATCGGCGATGACCGTAGAAAGACGATTGGCAAGAATCTTCGTAACAATTTTATAGATACTCCCAATCAAGCTAATAGGCCTGTACTCACCAACTGATTTCGGATTCAATGTTTTCGGGATGAGGGCAATAAAAGAAGAATTACATCCAACAGGAAAAGAGGCGTGATGAAAGAACCACTCCACAGCTAAGCAAAGATCAGGACCAACGATATTCCAGAATTTACGAAAGAATTCAAAGGTAAAACCGTCTGCCCAGGAGATTTATTTTCACCACAATCCCAAACAGCCCTACGAATTTCCAAAATTTTTGGGACATAATACAATTGAATATCTTCTAAATAAACAACACTCGTATCGTAAATCAAGTCGGTCTGATATTCATGTACGCCTTTGTATTGATTTGAAACGAGGACTAGTGCACCAAGAGAGAATCATTGCCATTTTGATTATCTAGTCAACATAGGGCTCCAGGAAGAGATCTCATGATAATTTGAAATCGAGAGAGAATAGTCTACTTTAGAAGTTACAGAAGGATTGTTTTTTCCTCTTGCCGGACAATTATTTATCGAATGATTAACTTGTTTTCTATACAAGTTAATTTAAGAATGAAAAAACAAACATAATTTATACTTTTTTTTCTGTTGAAGAATATATTCAAAAGAAACTAGCAAGAAGCTAGAAAATTACAAAATATCATCTAACAAAGGATTTTGAATCCATTAATTCCCACAAACATGAATTTTCTTATTCCTACTAGAGAACCAAAGAAAGGAATAACTAGTAATGTGATCAAAAAGTTTTTTCCGATGCCAATCCTTCTTGCCAAAGACGAGTTAGTTGCGAAACTTCCAAATAGCCCAAAGAGTGACCCCAATAATAGATTGTAACACCAATTTCCTTGAAGCTCTAATATTCAAATTATCAAGCCATGAAAACACCTCGGATAAACAATTCACCGAATTTGGGTTTGGATAGAGATCGACCCATTTGAAAGTTAAATCCCATATGGTTGTTGCTAGATCACAAGCCCAAAATAAATGATGAGATGTTTCTGGATGTTTAGAACAAATAGGGCAAGCCAATGAATTTACCTCAATACCTTTTCGGCTAAGATTCCATCGAGAAGGGATACGGTCTCTAAGAATACGCCAAACCAAAATGTTCACTTTTCTTGGATTAGATTTACACCAACGGGTAGGGGGGCTTCAGACGGGAGGGTAAGGTGATCGATGTGAAGTCGAGTATGTTTAACAATGAATGCTTTTTCACTATTAAGATTTCATTGCCACTCATCTATATTTTCTTTTAATTGAACATTAGATACCAGGTTTTGTAATTCTTCAAAATGGCTTCCTGTAGTACCACCATTTATTGGGGCGCACCAACTCCATATCCATTCACCATTCCATTTTTCACTAACAAAACAATCTTGGTTTAGATCTAAACAAAAAAGACGGGGATATTTATTTGCTAGAGGAATGTCACAAATCCATGCATCACGCAAAAACCTAGAACCTGTACCATCATTCACTTTACATTTAAGAGTGGAGAACGGAATTATACCTCTGTAATTCAAACTGTTGATTGATTTCACTATGCGAGCCCAAACACTTGAGCCACAATATTGAGAAAAGAAACAGGAGCCGAGATCCCCCGGATGACCATGAATATCTATGATAACTCGCGTCCACAAAGAGTCTTGTTCATGAGCAAATCTCCACCTCCATTTTTGGATTAACGCTAGATTAAACGCGTTTAGACTTCCAATGCGAGGCCGCCTTGTGATTTAGGAGCAATAACTGATTTCCATGCAATCCATGGAATCTTGGTAGCCTCTTCAGTACTTCCCCAAAAGAACCTAGATCGAATTTTTTTCCAAGGTGTTTATTACTTGAAATCGGGCATAGGGAAGATTGAAAAATAATATATCCCGAGTGAGCTTAAAACCGAGGTGATCAAGGTCGATCTACCACCAATGGAGAGCAAACTAGATTTCCATCGAGATAATCTTTTGATGAACTTATCAACGATAGGAACCCAACTGTTGATCCTTGCCATGTTAGATCCAACCGGTAAACCCAGATAGGAGAAAGGGAGACACTTAGCTTGGCAACCAGTAACCAAAGCTATATTGCTCACTTTGGTAAGATCCACTCTGACACCGTAGAGGTTGGATTTATGCAGATTAAGTTTAAGGCCCGATACTTTGTAGAAACAGTTAAGTATATTCACCACATTAGAGATATTCATACTAGACCATTCACCCAATAAAAGCACATCATCCGCAAAAAGTAAGTGGGAGACATGAAGAGAATGTAACTTAGCACCTGTATATATACCCCGTTGATAGCATCCTCTATTGCAACGTGTAGTCCTTCCATAACAAGAATAAAGAGAAAAAGGGATAGGGGATCACCTTGTCGAAACTTCTATACTAATGATGTATTCTCTAAACTTCTATACTCAACGACAAAATGATGGAAATTGTTAAAGAAAAAACAAAATAAAAAAACAGAATGAATGTTTAGGCAACAAATGTGATGATCGATTTAATTGTTAATTGACGAGTTATATAGAATTTTTAGGAATATATGCTATTACTGGGTTCCACTAAATAAGAGTGAGACTGAAACTCTTGATGGGAAAATAAAACAGGTGCCCAAGTTTGATTTTGTTGAACAATCAAGTTGCCTTGGTAATGATTTGAAAACCAAAACTAGTGAACCTAGAAAATTATGATAAGAATTAGAATAAATTGTGATAACTTGTGCGACATTGCCAATAGGATGATCTAGTTAACATAGTTCGTGTGAGGACGTATATGCTCCAAGAAAAGTCGTCGTCTCTATGTGTTTGTGAGAGTGTACACAATGCGCTTGGTTTTTAAATGGACGGAACGGTGAAGTAACGTGTTGTATGATAAAAAAAATAATCCATATTAAAAGGAAATAGTAGTAACATCTAAAACAATCAAATATTATAAATGCGTATAAGATGTAAACTCAATCCCACATTGGAGAAAGAAGTATCTAAATGTCTAGATATAACCTTGTGGTTAGTTGGTTACTCAAACACGTTATGGTTGTTGATTGTGTCTAGCCTTAGAGTTATGTTTGAGCCGGAAGGCTAGTATCTTTTCACAAACCTTTTGTTAGGAGAGTTGTCTAAAGGAAGAACAGTCAACATAACATTGTATCTTTGGTACAATACACTTTAGTACCTTGCGGACCTAATTAGCAAAGCATGCTCAGCTTTTTCCAATATCAAGTTCGCGTATGTGGATTTTTGTACGTAATGCCCTATTGTAACCATCTTAATCTCTCTGTAATCTCTCTAACAAGACACCTTAAGACATCAAAATATCTCATTAACCCAAACATATCAAATGTCCAAACTATATATTCATCATTACTTATTTGAAAAGCTAGTTAGGAAAGAAGATTCCATATATATATAAAATATCACACCATACGAAATAAATAAGGGAGGTTACTTGTACCATCCTTAAATGATTGCAACGAGATGATATGTTTAGCGTTGCGGCGGAACTATTTGAATTTGATATATGTGTTTTTTAAATGAGGAAGTTTAGTGTATATATGTTTTTTATACAATGGTATTTTTTTTATTTTTATTTTATTGTGAGCTTTACACGCATATGTTGAGTCAATTGGTTTATATTGTATGTAAAATAACTGTATGTGTCAACTAATCTGCAAATAAATTTGTGTCTATTAGGACTTTAGTAGCCACAATTGGTTACTAAGCGTGTAGTATGCAGTTAAAAGAGTAAACTATTGTCTTTCTAAAAAAAGAGTAACCTACAATGATTTATACATAATGCAATCGATAAAAAAACTATTACAATATATGTATTCAATGTATTGCTCAACGACTCAAACTTCTAACATACCAACACCTTTAGAAAAATTGTGAATGATTCAAAAAATATCACATAAGAAGTAACATTTAATAGATTTGTCTATAAATAACCTCTAGACTACCTACACTTTTAAATATTTAACTTTAATTAAACTTTAGGGTAGTTTATAAATATCACATGCGGGAGGTCTCGGGTTCGAGCCTCTCCGTGGGGGTTTTCTTTCAAGAGCGAAAACGGAGTGAGGTTTATCCTTTAAGGCGAAGGTTCGAGTCTTGCATATTGCTCAATTGGATGTCACTGTGAGCTCGAATCACTAACAACTAATTTGTTCTTAAAAAATGTGTAGGTTAATGGTGTGTTTTGAAAGTTTTTTTTTCTTTTTCAAAAATATATATTAAACTTTAATATTTTTTATAAAATCGCACGTAAAAAACATATCAATATTTGGCTCATTTTGTTCGTAATCTAGACTCTCATCAGTATATCTTTTATTAAAGAAGTTGTTAAATATTTCATAAATAAAAAAGTTTGTTAATTAAAAAGTGGTAAACATATCAAATTTATATGTTATTCTAGCTAATGAAGGCTTTGATAAGGTGAATCTCAGGTATTTAGGTGGTTTTTGGGTGCTTATATTGAGATTAGGTTCATCATTTGCTAAAGAGAAATTACTTAAACATGTGGGAGTTGCATCTTGGTTCACTGAACTCCTACCTGCTAATGACTCTTTTGTTAGTGATGAGCGTTTGGTTTGGATCTCTATTGAAGGTCTTCCTATCAAAACATGGACCCATAATACGTTTGCTAAGATCGTTTCACCATGGGGTGTGATGGCTGACGTCGACACTGATGCTGATGATCCAGCCTTGCCTTTTAAGAAATTGTGTGTGGTTACCAAAACTCATACCATAATTAATGACACGATTAAAGTCCTTCTTAAAGGGCGTGTGCTCTTTGGTTACGTGTAAAGGAACTCAAAGCATGGTCTCCGGATTTTAGCAATGATGATAGTGACAATTCCTCTTCTGATAAGGAATCTGTTAATGAGGAGCATGTAAGTAATACTTGTGACTTTCAAAACGAAAAGGAGGATGAACATGTCTCGGAATCAAGTTGTATGAAGGATAATGGTGTGGAGTTAAAGAAACATGGAACCAGTGATGAGCCTAGACCTATCTCTGAAAATCCTTTTGGGATTTATGATCTTTTAAACAAGAATGCAGCTAAGCAAGACTCGAAGGGTGACGATCCAATTTTTCCTCTAGGGTTCACACAAGATGCTATTGATGGATTACGAGTTGAAAATATTGATGAAAAGTGTTAATAAACATATAGGTAATTCATTCAGTAACAAGGAGGATTCATATAGTGCTAAAGGTGGGAGTAATCGGCCTTTTAAACTAAAATTAGGTGGTTCAATCCTTGATGTGATAGAGGGATTGGTTGAAGTTGGTCAAACTATGGGTTTTAATATGGAAGGATGCTTGAAAAACATTGAAGCCATTATCAGTATCCAAGGAGATTGTCAGGTTTTTAAATGAATATGTTGTCTCTTAACATTCAAGGTCTTGGCCAGTCAGCCAAGAAGAATTGGATTTGTGAGTTAAATTCGAAGTATAAAGTTAGTTTTGTTGCTATCCAGGAAACTAAAGTAGAAACGATTGATCTTTTTCTACTTAGAAATTTATGGGGTAATTTTTCGTATTGTAACACCCCCAAAAATCACAATGCAGCGGAATACCACTTGGGGTGCTACTTCATAATCCACACGCTAGGATACAAGAGAACGACCTACTAAAAGAGTGTCCGTTTAAAAACAATCTCGTTGATTTTCTGAAATTAAAATAATAGTTGTCCCATAATTGCATCCACAATGAAAGACTTGAAAGCAACACAACGAGATTGTGAACATTTTGTAGAAAATCCAAGTATGAAATCTTTGCAATTTAGACCTCCATGCACATCAAGATAATCCAAGCAATCTAATTCACGCTGAGAAAAAACAGCTTAATAACGGTCAACATAAAAGTTGGGTGAGTTACAGGTTATTTTTAAATATGAATGTAAGTTGTCAAATGAATGTATTTGTCCACTGTAATCAACACAGTACCATGTACAAATCCAAAGATTTATAAAGAAATGCACGACCATTTTACTCACAAAGTATCAATCTACCCCAAAGATTTAATAAGGAATGCACGACACAATTTATGTCACCAAAAGTACCAATCTTAATCCCCAAAGATTTTATTTTTTTATATAAGAATGCATGACCAATTTAATGTTCACTAGAAGTGTTTCAAGTATGTATATGCCACATTATTCAAGCACGGTAAATATCCATGTGAGTAAAAACAAGATTACAATTACTCTAGAGTCCACAACAACCGAACCTTAAACCACAGTTCATGTTGTTACGTATTGTTACCATGTGGGTGCCTCTTCCCAAAGATATACTGGGTGCCTCTTCCCAAAGACCTACTGGGTGCCTCTTCCCAAAGACCCACTGGGTGCCTCTTCCCAAAGACCTACTGGGTTAACGGTTACTTAGCCAATACATAGAAGTTCAAAGTAATTGTATCCATGTAAAAACAAGCAATGTGTTCCGTCCCTAAATAAGTAATTGAGTATTGTGTCCCACCGTGAGATATACATATGAGTGTATAACCAAATTATAGCGAGTGTTCACGCCCAACAATTTAAACCAAGTATTGTATCTCCTCGCGAGATGTATAAATGAGTATATAAACCAAACAGGTAATCAACCATGTAAATGCGTTTGTAAACATGTATGCAGACGAGTTGAAAATGAGCACGTAACGAGTTTAAATCAAACACGTAATTGAATTTGTAACAAGCATGTTCTCACCCCAAAAATATATGTAAAACATGTAAAACGTGGGGCTATGAACTCACCTTGATGATGAAGAACGATCGACAGATAGGCATCTAATATGCACAACACGAACGGAAGACGAAGCGGCTCGATCAAGAAGTTGCAACTAATCTTAACGGCTAAGATCCACTAGCCTAGGATAATATATTTGGGTTTCCCGATGAATGGTTACATCAACGCTACACGTTGATGAAGATTTAGATTTAACGTTGTAATGGTTTGGTGGTTGGTTAAATAAATAAATTGAAAATAACCAAAGTGTGTAATATATATTCTTTATATATTACTTATGAAAATAACCCTTATATAATTCCTACCGTGAATTATATAACAAAGACAATCAATCCAAAGATTATTGAAAAGTATAATATACCTTGCAGGTATTATATAATAAGTGTGAATAAAATAATTAAACCAATTAGTTTGACTCATTTTCTGAAATCACCACTTAATTAAACAAAAAGTTCTTATGTAAACGTAATCGTACGTTTTAAGATTTTCAATTAAGTTAACCGATGTTTGTAAAGCCTTTTACAACAATTATTAGGTTACCTCTAGCTGATAATTATAAAATATAAAGTAATATTTTATAGCTTATATTTCGTTTCCTCGACGGTTCGTGACTGAAACAGTCGTCTAATTGTAAACGTATAATCTTCGTTCGTTATCAAGTTATTGCATAGTTATATTTTAATATATTTCTAAAATATAACTTAGCCTCTTTATCGGTTTCCAAAATGATAGCAGTTTTAGTGACACATTAATAAATATAGAAATTCCTATAAATTCGTTATGACCTTTCCGTTTATAAAACGATTTCCATTTTCGCAAAACTCGACGTTTTTCCTTAATCAATATATATATTGCAATTATTTGCGTTTCCAATATCTCAAACGTCTGCGTGTTCTAAATATAATATTTATACGTTATTATATCTAAATTAAACCAATTAGTAAACACTATATTTATTTAACCAATTTAAACCACCATTTATGTCCGGTTTTAATATTTTTAAAACCTTAAGTTATACCTATTTGTCGTCTCATATACACCAAACGCTCCCTAATTGTTGGCTGCCACAAACCTCCGCAATATAATGAAAAGTGTTCAGAAATTAGTAATGTTCAATAAGTAGTATGGACAGTGAGATCGTTGATTTTTCAAAATGTATGGGTCTACTATAACAAATACAGTACCACATAGATAATATTTACTGTTGCGCTAAGCTCATGACACCGAAACCTTAAGTATACGTTGCTATAAGTTAGTGCCCCGGTAGGTGCATTGCCTAGCACCTAGTTTCCTCAAATGTAATGCGTCCGTGTACATGGTAGTGCGTTGTTATCTACCCGGACGGGGGAGTTCATTCCCAATAGATCTATTCACAGCATTCGCGCTCCCTCAACCGGTCCTCCGGTCAAGAAATTAACGGTTCATGATAGGGGGACTTCATGGCAATAGAGTAACTTAGGCAAACCACGTAAAAAGGGAAATTCTCACATAAAGTACTTGTGTCCAAAGTAAAAGTAACCATTGTATTCGTAAATAGCTTTGAGTACTTAAATCCATAAGTAGAAAAGAGTGTGATATAAATCAAGTAATTGAGTTTGTAATGAGTATGTAAACAATTTCGTAAACGTGTATGCAAATGAGTATGTGACAAAGTATGAAACCAAGTTTGTAATCAACCATGTAATTGTGTTTGTAATGAATTGCAAAATCAAGTATGTAAACCAAGTGTGTAGAATAGTATGTAAAAGATATTGTAAACGAATATGTAAACAAGTTGTATTGAGCATGTATTCTCCCCCGAGATTTGTAAAGTAAATGTAAAACAAGTGAAAGAGGGGCTATAAACTCACATCGATGATGAAGAACGATTGGCGGGAATGTACACCTTGAGTACAAGATGAAACGGAAACTGAAACGGCTCGACCAAGAAGTTGCGGTTTATCTTAACGGCTATGACCCACTAGCCTAGGATGATGTACTTGGTTTTCCGATGAATGAGTACGTCAACGTGACACGTTGATAAAAGATTTAGATTTAAAGTTGTAATAGTTTGGTGGATGGTTAAATAAATAAATCAAAGAGTAAACGCAAAGTATGTAATATATTCCACATATATTACATATTAAAATGAACAAGTATATAATTCAAATCGTGAATTATATAACAAAGAAAACCAATTAAATAAATAAAAAGTTCTCGTATAGATGTAAACGATGTTTTAAGGTTACAAATTATGTTAAAACGATGTTTGTAAAGCTTTTACAAAAGTTATGAATTTACCTTCTAGTCAGGAATTTATAAAATAATATTTTAAAATTAATCTTTCGTCTCACTGACGGATCGTAGCTAAAATTGTTGTCTCAATGTAAAAGTATAGTTTTCGTTCGTTGTATGGTTATTGTATAGTTATATTATAATATATTTTAAAATATAACTTTAGTTCCTTTATTGGTTTATAGAATAATAGAAACTCTAGTAAAACATTACTAAGTATAAAACTTATATAAATTTCGCCATGGCATTTCTATTTATAAATCGTTTTCCATATTTATAAAGTCTAAAATTTTTCCCACTTCATCAATGAAATCAATATTGCAAACCCCCACGTGTTTTAAATGTATAAACATATATATTTATGTCAACCGAACATAATAATAATTATTACATTTATTTAACCATTTAAACCACCAATATATATATCCTGTTTATAATTTATAAATCTCGTTAAAATATATAAAATTTTAAGACAAATTTATTGTTAATTCATTTTAATCCAACACACACCCTTTTGGTAAACCTGCTCACCCAAACGCTCCCTTCGTGCTTCCTATTATACCAAACAGCCCTTATGGCTGTTAATATCAACCAAACACACCCCTTTCTATAGAAACCAACCAAACGCAGCCTCTTGCTGCTAGACCCGCAACCAAACGCACTTGTGGTTGCTACACAGCCAGCCAAACGCACCCTTGTGCCGTTTGGCAGCCAACCAAACACATCTTCATTGCTTTCTAGCTAAACCTCACGCACCCTAGTGACTGGAATAAACAAACAAACGCCCCTATGGCTGCCAAGATCAAAACCAACCACACCCTAGCGGTGCAAAACCAAACCGAACGCACCCTAGGTGCCTCGGGACATAATCAAACGCACCCCTGGGCTACAGCCCGGGCAGTCACAGCCATACGCACCCTTGTCGGGTGGCTGTCACCCAAAACAAACGCACCCTTGCGGCTGTGACGGGAACCCAACGCATCCTCTTTGGTGCTTATAATCAAAACCAAACGTTGCCTAGTCGGCTGCAACCACAAAACTAAGCGCACCCTTAGCTGGTGCAAACCACAACCCAACGCAGCCCCCTTGCTGCCGACCCGTATTCAAACGCACCCTAACTATGCTAACCCGAAACCCAATCACACCCTCTACGGCTGCTAGGACGCAGCAAACAGACACCATGTCTGTTGTTATATCGCAGCAACCACACACCTTTGATGCAAACCCATTCCGGACGCACCCTTGTGGTTTTAAGGCCAAAACGAAACACACCCTTTTGGTGTTTATAGAAAACCAAACGCACCTTCTGATGCTGTTATAACGAAACCGAACGCACCCATAGGGATGATTGTACAGCGAGGTGATGACGTGGTTGAGATGGCCACGATGGTGGTTATGCTGTCGAGGTGATGACGGCTGTGGTGTTGGGTGGGTCGCGGAAATGGCGTCGGTGGTGATGAATGTATAAATCGGTGGGTAAGGGTGGCGTGGGGAGGATGGTGGTGTAGGCGGATGTTGGCCGGAGCTCGCCGGAAAACTCGCCGGAAAAAGAGGGGCGCCGGAAACCTTATGAGAAGGGAGAGGAGTATTTAGGGTTATATGTGTGTGTGTTGTAGAGATGAAAATGAAATAAAACTTATATATTTTTATATATATTTTAAACTTTAAAATGAAAGTGTCAAGTTAACATAGTTTAGGGTCTAAAGTGTAACTTCTTTATTATAGTTTTGGTAAAAACGGTTCGGGACTCGTTTGAATGACTTAACGGACGATTCGAATCTCGAAACTTGCGCCATTGTTTTCCAAATCATTTTTCTGATAAAAATGAGTATTTACTTGATAGTATTTCATAAATATTTTTATAATTTTTATAAAAATATCCGTTACTTATTTGGTAACCCGATTATGTCTCGTCCGAAAGTAAAAATAGAAATAAATTTTTAACCCGTATATTTGCGTTATCGACAAACGTTTTTAATTAACTTGCTAAGTATTTTATTAAATATTTTTATTTAATAAAACGTGATAATTAAATATAATTTAATTATTTTCTCGTTTCTAAATCTTGCGAGGGCATTTCAGTCACCTTCTAACTGTTTCCAGGTCTCGGGTAAAACTGAAAAGTTGTCTGGAATATCATTTCACATCAAATTGCTTTAGGGTCTGAATAATGAAAACGTCTCTTAGATGGTCGTTCTTATAAGTCAAGCCAGACCCTAAAAGTCAACGATTGAAATCGTCATTCAAAAATTCGAAAATTATCGGATGTTACAATATTCCTCGAGTCTTTCAAACCCACCCAATATTGATCCTAACATGGTACCATTCTACTCTCGTCAAACCAAAATTCTGAACCATAAAGTCCAATTGAGAGATGAGCAACGAGGTGGAATAAGGTCAATCGGGAAGGGCATCAAAAACTTATGGAGAACAATGAAGAAATAAGCAATTTGGAAAATTGCTATAAGACAATATATTTATATTTACTACTTAGTTATATTTGTTGGTATTTATCTTTATTACCTACATTTCGGTATTCTAACTTATGATGTTAGGTAGAATTTTTAGTACTTAGTTTGGGCAATGTAACTTGCCTTAGATGATCGTTCCATTTTATCATCCTAAACCTTGCTTGCATGCACTTTGATACACTATGGTTATTATTATTTCTATGATATTATGCATGCTAAATGATTTCTTAGTCAATATGCCTAAATTTGCTTCTCTAATAGAAATTAGGATAGCTAGCCTTGTGAATATTGATTATTAGGAAGTATTAGATGATCCTTGAGGAAATAGATTTGGCTGCAAAAGAATTTTTCCTAGATAACATGATTCTGCATAGGTTTGAAGGTTTGAGAAACTGAGAAATTTTTGGTGTTTCCAAAAAACGGCCCCCATATATATCTGGGACCGCCTATATATTTATGGGACCGCCATCAGGATACGAGAATTTTTCAATGTCTCTCCTGATTTTATATGCAGCTGACTATCCACTCTATAACTCAGCTACTTTCCTGTATTTTGCTAAACATTTCTTAGAATCATATAATCACCTTCTCATGCCTTACTTCTTTAATCCACTTCCTCCAAATTAAATAGTCTTCATCCTTACCATCTTTATCATCTTCACACTCATCATCTTAACTTTTCTTCTACTTCCATGGATTCCACCTAAGCTTCCTCTTCTAACCCCTCTAAGAAAATCAAATTAACAATCATTCTACCTAGACAACTCTTTGTGAACATATCTAGTGATGAAGATGACACTACCACACCTTCTCCCATTACAAAATCCTGCTCTCCATCTCCACCAAATGCACCATCAAAAACTCCATCAACCAAAGATACATCATCTACCTTTGGCACTATCTCTTCCTCATTTAAGTCAAAACCTCAATCTTTACCTTCTTCCTCAAATGACACACCATCTCCTCAACCATCAAATCCCTTTATTAATGATATCATGGATGCACCTCCAAGACCTTTAAACCCAATTCCACTCTAAAGTCATCCTTCTTTAGATATCACTCTATCTTTGTCACCAATCACTCCTCTTGATCACATTCTTGATACTCCTTCACCACCTTTACCACAACCACCACCTCAACCACCTCTCATGGGCCACCCTATTTACTTCAACTACCATGACTATCATGGATCAACTTGTCTTTGTTGTTTTCACAACCGAAACGTCTTCTTTACTCTTAGGGATGAGATGAACATAATGTTTGCTCACCTTGAATATCTTTTTACCTCTGCCATTGCCTCACTATCTCCCCCTCATCCTTAAAACATTTTCAATACTTCTAAATAATGATTTACCCAATCCTTTTTCTCAAAGCCACTATCTATGACTCAAGAATCATCTAGGATCTATGAAGTATTAATATTATTAGGGTACTAGTGTGTAATCTTAGTATATCTATGTATTGGAAGAAATTCATATTATCACGCATAAGCTTACATTCTGTATGAAATAGTTTTGTTATGCGAGTATGAATTTTATATATTATGAATGAATGGTATCTTATTGTTATGAGGAATGTGTATGCATTATGACTTATATGGCTACTTCTTTTCTTTCTCCAACATAGCCATATATACATATATTTGTCGTAATCATTGCTACTTGTTAGAAATGTTCTCTTGCACATGTATTTCTAACTTGATTTTGTAGTAAAATATCGTAAGATCGATCCCTTGGTGCCTCAAACGACGGGGAGTAAACATCAACGGGGAGTCTTGGCATCGTCGAATTCTTTCTTTCTACATCTCGACGATTGACCTTTTTGGATTCGACAAAAAGAGGGAGAAATGGATTAAAACTCATTAATAACTTGAAATTTTTATTTTTATTTAAAATGAGCTTATATTTTGTCATCATAAAAAAGGAGGAGATTGTTAATACAAATAATGCTTAAAAATGTTATTTATATTTTTCGACTTCACTACGTTTTGAAGAGGGCAAAATGTAAAAACAATCACAATAAAAATAAACGTTTACATATTATTAATCGTAAGCTTCCATTTCGATATATATCACTTAACGTATGGATAAACAAATCATTAAACAGTGATCAAGAAAATATTTTTTCTTCTAAATCCACCACTTTTTCTACAAAACTATATTTTTACATAATTACATAAAATATTTTTTTAAATAAAAATAATGTTTTATTTAAAAACATAAAATTTGAAATTTAATTTTTCCCCCCAAAACGAAATAAAACTCACCAGGATAAACCTTCCCCACAAAAGGACAAAACTCAGAGCGTCAGTCTAGGGCGGCCCCCTAAGTGCCTAGGTGCCCCCCAGATATATCTAGGACCGCCAGGATCGCCACCACCTGACCGTTGGGAATTCCTGGCTATAAATATTGCACTATTGTCAACAGAAAAATAGACCTTTTTGCATGATTTTTTCTGTCTTCTTTCTCTCTCTAAACCTTCTTTCCCTCACTAAATATCTTGATTACTAACATAGTTTAATCTTGTTTCAAGTGATCAAATCTCATCTTCTATCTTCTTCTTTCTTCTATCAACTACAAGAGAAGAACACTCGTATTCGCTAAGAAACGAAGTGTTATAGATTAGTGATTTCTCCTCTCTTCTTCTAAGATTCAAAATTCTATTTTGATTATCTTGTGTAATTGTGTAAATCAGATTGTGTGTAAATCCGATAGTGTAGATCTTGTGATTGTGTATTACTTGTGAAGTGGTAGATTGGTTCTAGCTAACATTAGAACTCGACATTTAGCTTAGTGTCAAAAAATAACGTAAGCGACGTGTAAACGGTTTTCTCCGCCTGAAGGCAGCTTGTTGACATAGTGAAATCTCAAGTCGGATAATCGGGGAGTGGAGTAGGGCGAAAAAGAGCTTCGTAGCCGAACCACTATAAAACTTGGTGTCTTGGTTTGATCATTCTTTCCTTTATCTCCTTATATTGCTTGTGTAGATATTACAGTTAGATAGTTATCGTGATTGGTTCATATTGTTGAATTGGTTGAACATATAATCGAATCTAACAATTTTAGAAGTAAAATTTTAAAACGCCAATTACCTGTAAACTATTCAACCCCCCTTCTAGTTTCAACATAAACCTTAAAATTAGATGTATTAAACCTTTGTAGCACCTTCAATTACCTTAGAAGTGATATTGGAATGCTTGAATTAGACCGAAAATCAAAAGATATGATTCCTTGTTAATGTTGATGGTGAACCGTGGTTGTGAAGGAGGGAGAGAGGGAGAGCAAAAAAATATGTGTTTTGTGTGTCTGTGTTTAGTCGACCCTTTTTTAGGCTTATGTAGTTTTTTTTTCTAAATTTTATAGTATTATTATTTGTGTAATTAAAAGGTAAGTGTATAATAAAAAAGTGAGGTTTAAGGCTCAAGTACGGGTTTCTAGCAAGGTTCAACCAAGACGAAAAATAAAAATTAAATTTTTACTAAATAGAATTTATAAAATCCTTTGGGTAAAATAACGAAATATTGAATTATAATTAACGCGCAAGCAGACAACGAGCTAAAAGACAACTCAGAATTATCGAAAATGTAAAAATTACAGAATCGGCTAAACAGTAAAAAATAAATTTTTTACTTAAAGGTAAAATTTGGAATAAAATATAATTGAATTATTTACCTGATTTTTACGAAGTATTACAAGATCGATGCCATGATGAGAGAGTTTTTGGAGTAAGTCCTTGAAACGAGTCTATGCTTTAGAAATATGTTGTTGGAACATCAGGATGTCATTCCGGAGTTTTTGCAGTCCTTCCTAGTAGAAAGAATTGAGCAAGGAAACAAGTAGTAAGATCCTCCCAGGTGGAGATGGATCATGCAGGAAGACTGTGGAAACTAGAAGGGGGGGGGTTGAATAGTTTTTACCATTTTAAAATAAAACTTAGATTGCCGACTTATGTGAGCTCAAGAGATATACACAAGTGTATATGATAGCGATGCAATAAGTAAATAAGTAATCTATAAAGTATGAACAAATAAAGATAAGAAAGATCAAACCGATGACATGAAGATTTATAGTGGTTCGGCTACAAAGCTCCTCTTCGCCCTACTCCACTCCCCAAGTACCCAACTTAAGAGTTTTCTTCACTATGTCAACAAGCTCCCTTTAGGTGGAGAAAACCGTACACGTCGCTTACACTTTTTCTGGTACTAAGCTAAATACCGAGTTCTACTTCGAGATAGAACCAATCTAACACACTATGTATTTTATGGCCTAAATACTAACCTATCATACACATATGATATGCACAACACACAACACAAGATATACAAGATGAATGATTATCACAAACGTGATGACACAACTAAACTATTAACACTTGAAGCTTGATGTCTTCGTAAGTGTTCTTCACTAAAGAGTGGAATGAGTTGATCACTTGTAATGGATTATGTAACAAGTGTAATAATCAAAGAATATATAAAAGATAAAAGATGTGTGTAAAAATATTTGTCAATTGTTGTCTTAAAATGGAGACTTAAGGTTGCTATTTTATAGGCAACACTTTGAAATTCAAATGTTGTCTCAGCCAGCTGTTCGATGCGACCTACGGATCCACCATTAGATGGATTTGTCCTGTGTATTTGGTGGATCCGTTAGGGTAGCTGGGACAACCTTTGTCATTTTGTGATTAACCCTAAATCTATACAAAATATTGTTTTGTCCTTAATAAACTTGTTTTATAGATTCTTCTAGAACAAAATATTTCTTATCACCAATAAGGAAATATCTTCTAGATTTGGGAAGATTTAGAAAGATTGTTTCCATTATGGTTAATCTTATTTTGTCTTACATGATTAATATAACTAGCTTATATCTTTAATCGTGTGTTTACTTAAATCATTTGATTAGAAAAAGGTTTATGCAAATGAATGGAATGGGATTTATAAATTATGATATAGGGGATATATAAGATTTTTCTATGATCTCATTAAAAATATGTTTTTTATTGCCATAATCGCATACCTTAAGTGATTTGTCGTCGTCAAGTAAATTTTTGACTAAATAAATTGTTTACGTAGACTTTTACGTGATATGACATTATATTTGTTATTATCAAAACATGAAGATCAATAAATATAAATATCGTTTTTGCGCAAATATTTGCATTAACAATCTCCCCCTTTTTGATGATGACAAAATATAAACTCATGTGTATTTAAAAGTTACTAAATAAGTATTTAGTGGATGAGTTTACTTCTCTTCTCCCCCTTTTTGTCAAAGCAAAAAGTGTTGTAGAGGTGTTCCTTACAAGTCTTGTCTTGACGAATGCTAAGTGACTTGATTACGAATGCAAAGCAAAGAATAAAGACTAAATTACAAGTGCTCCCACTTGGTGTATACTCCCCCTCACTTGAGGCACCAAGGAATCAAGCTATAGATGTTTGCTACAAAACAAAGTTAGTAGACAAGCACATGTATATATGACAATTACATCTGCACACATATACATTTAAGTAATAAACAACCATTATCAACACAACAATAGAAATAATGTTAAATCCATTATAAGGGATAAAACATAAAATTTGGCGTAAAAGCCGTTAGACAATAAACTTAAAATAGAAAAAAAGAAAACAACTCAAGATCCTAAGTCTTGGAATAAAATCTTGTCTCCCATATAATTCGAAGGGTGAGGTGAGATTTTCATGCGGCTAATGCAGGAAGTAAGGTGGGTTTAATGAAGAGTCGATGTGGTGTCGAATGTATGAGAACATGTAGTTGACATGGTTTCGAAGCATTTGGATCTCATGTCTTGTGGTACTACAACATTGGCAAAACATGTTCTGGAGGTGAGGCATCTCATTTGGATGAACAAAGTCCAAGATGTTTGGAGGATTGGGAAAATCTTGATTTCTAAGATTTGGTGGATGGTGAATGTTTTCAAGTGGAGGTGCATTGTTATGGAGGTGAGGTGTATTGTTGTTAATGTTAACAAACAATGGTTAAGTTGATGGTAGTGGTTTAAATTCGGGTGGCAGATTTGGAAATTCAGGAGGTGGTCGTGAGACACGTGGTGGTGGAGATGGATTTGAAGGGCCCGGTGGCCAATTATCCATCGTTGACAAATAAGGGTTATTTGGTGACATTTGTAGTGGAGGAAGTTATTGAGGGTTCTTATTTTATTGGAATGACAAAATGAAGTTTAGGTGGAGGTGCAACGTGAGTTAGTGTCATAGACTCACTAGGTGATGATGATGAGGTGTAGTGTGTACTCTTGCTAGAGATGGATTTTGATGGAGCTTGTGGTGGTGAGAGAGATTTATTTCTTGGAGGTGGTGAAGGAGTTCTCTCATTTGGATGTTCCTCACTTGAGGATGTGAGATTGACATAGGTTGGATACTTGACACACATTCTTGCGGTTTTTCTTTTGAAGGTTGGTGAATTTTTTTTAGATGAACTAGTCATGGTGATGAACTAGTAAGGTTGTATGTGAGAAATGTGAAGAAGATGTGAAGAAAATGATGTTTGAGGGTGATGATTATAAGGTGAAAGTGGTGACATAGTTTGTATAATGGTTCTTGGATTATATAGAAAACATATTTTATCCTAGGGTTTAAAATCTCATATAGTATCACATAGCATGAATATAAGATAAAGTAGAAAAAGTTAAAAATCAACAAATTTTAAATTTTGGCGCCTGGCCTGGCGAGCTACGGATCTATCTAAACAACGTACGGATCTACCATATGGTGGATCCATGGATCGCATGTTCCAGCAAAAATAACTAGAATTGCAATTTGCAGCCAAAACACAAAATAAGCTAGCATGCAAGCATTATTATATAGTATCAAATAATATTAGCATACTAAAAATATTCATACGACATATCAAGATAAGTGAGTACGTTGTTTCAACATCCAGTCTAAGCATGCAATTCAAGTAGATAAGTTAATAATCCAGAGATATGATAGTTAAACATGTAAATTGTTTCACACACAAAGCTCCCTTCAACGACATCCCTTCTTTAACATCTTTGCAAACTCGTGCAGCGCTCTACCCAAGTTCTTAAACATCCCTCTTGTCTCCTTTTGTTCCTTGGACATGTTTGGATTAGGCGAAAGAGCCCTACTATAAGACTTATGGAAAGCTTAGTACTAGGCAAGTCTCTGTTATCCGAAGGTGGTGACTGGGTTGAGGATGAGGTCGTCAATTCGACACGCTTAGACTTTCCTACATCCCTAGTTCTCTTGGGAGGAGGATTTTTGGGTTGTTTTGCCTTAAGGGGGACATTTTCCTAGGGACAAGTTTATAACGTTCATCAAAGGGGTGTTTTTCCATATTTGCTTTAAGGTTCTTAAAGAGACGAGTTAAGATCATGCCATACGGTAGAACTTTATCTTGTCGGTCTCTAAAGAAGTACATCCTCCTAATGATGAAGTAGGCAAGATTGAAGGGTTGTCTATTTTCTAGGCAATACAACATCAAGGCGATAATTGCTTGAGTGTGATCTCGATTTCCTATGGTGGAGTAGACATTTTCCCTAATCACTAGTTCAAAAGGTCTAAGGTTATCAAAGAGCTCATTGGTTTCAATTTGGTTTGGCAATTTGTGGATGGTTTTTCCCTCTTTGTCTATCTTTTCATGAGTGGTTCTTCAATGAATAAGGTTTTAGATGTCATCAATAGCCGGTAGGCGTGAGTTGTTAGGTGGAATTTTCTCAAGGGTTTTCTCAAGTTTATCAAGACCCCAAGCATCATAGTAAATACAAATGCCTTGATTAGGAAGAGAGGTAAGCTTGGTAAATTGAGCAAGAGATATGTTGAAACGATGATTGTTGATGACGAATTAAATTAAAAGATGGTTGGAGGGGTCTCTATCTAGATGAAGGGTTTTGTAAAACTCATAGATAAACCTAGGACAAATTTGCTCATCTAGAGAAAGCAAGCAATCAAAACCTATGTTGGTAAACTTAGCCACGGAGTCATCACTAAGGTCTCTATAGAAGGATTGGTCAATGGTTCTTCCTTTATGAACATACCTACTCTCTAAATCCCTATAGATATCCATAAGTTCTTCGGTCATGTTGGGATCATTGTAAATTTTTAGAGCATAAGCACGTGTTTTCTTGTAATCTTGTTGATATTCGCTTGGCATTTTGGTACCTACGTGATTTATAATGATTTCAATGAGGGAAAGCCATAGATAAAATATAATGCAATTTGTAAGTGTGTGTCTATATGGGCGTAATATGGATGTGCGGTTTGCTTGACTTAAACAAAAGAAAAATAGCGATAATGTTAGTAATAAGCAAACCTTAATGCACAACCTATGTTTGATATTGATCTATACGAATGAGACGAGAAATGCTTAAGAATTAGGCACCTCGTATAGACATTCATGAGACCTAATACATGAAGAAAACATTTTTGCGTTATATTAACAATGTAGTTAAACAACACTTGTTTTGAAAAATTCCTAGAAGTGAGGTTTTATTCAAAAATCATAATTTGGAGTTTTTGGCGAAAATTGATTTTTGGCGAATCACATTAATTATGCATTCTAAGTATCATAATAGTTATACATTACTATCTCTTATTCCTAATTGTGCGAAAATTGCATGAAATTTTAAAATCCCTAAATTATTTGATTTGTGTAAAATTGAAACCCTAGACACGAAATTAAGAAGAAAATAAGATGAAATCACTTACAATAGTAGTCTTAGATTGATTATTTGTTGATGATCTTTGTGATTAATTGATCGAATCGCCTATTATTATGATTTAGTATGTAGAGTTTTGGTGTTTTGGTTCGTGCGTATGTTTAGAAAATGATATATGTGGTCCTAATTTGTTTAAAAACTGGTATTTACCCGCGTTCTGAGACTCACGGATCTACATAAATAGGGACGGATCTCCCTAATGTGGATCCGTGGATTGTAGGTGTCCAAAAATGTTAACAAAGTTGATTTTTAAGCAAATTGAGACAAGGTGTTGTGTTTTTGGCAATTGAAGTGTGTTATATATACTATTAGGAGTATGTGATTTAATTTTCGGAGTCGACGTCCAAGTTTTGAGCGAACCGTGCAACTTGTCATGAATTTCCCGATGGAATTTCAACGTAGTCGATCCTACTAGGAGTGTGTTAACATTTAGCATAAATTTGACCATTGCTAATAACACAAGCATTTATGAACATTTAGTCTCAACAGAACATCGTCAACGTAAGTGTAAATTGCAATTCGATGATTGTTCTTTTCGTCTTTTTCAATCGATTTCGTAATTTCATGTATTGACAATACATGTAGACTTTGAAAATATCTATGGTCATTTTATTGATATTTTCTTTATCTAGTAAAATTTTAATCTTGATTATGTTCATGATCGAAGGTTTTGTAATTGGAACTTGTAACGAGAATTAACATCTTTTGAATAATGATTAATTACTTCATTAGATTTCTGTTTACGAATATTTTTGAGATGATGGAGGATCACTATCCATGATTAGTTCCATCATTCCTAATCTTAATCTTAAATAATTAAATACTTTACGTTTTAAAGGCTTAGTTAATATATCGAGTATATTATCTTCGGATGTAACTTTCTCGATAGAAATGTTGCCGTTTTAGACGTTATCGCGAAGAAAGTGATGACGGATTTCTATATGTTTAGTTCTAGAATGTTGTACGAGGTTTTTACTTAGGTCGATAGCACCTTTATTGTCGCACATAATCGGAACGTCATCGAGGCGTATATTGTAGTCGATGAGAGCTTGTTTCATCCATAGTGCTTGTTGACATGCCTTCTCGGCGGAGACGTATTCAGCTTCGGTCGTGGAAATAGCAAGGGCCGTTTGTTTCTTAGTGAACCAAGATGTCAAACAATATCCCACGAACGTACAAACACCGCTAGTGCTTTTACGATCAACTTAATCGCCCGCGTGGTCAGAGTCGGCATAAACTATAGTTTCTACTCTGGTTCCTTTCGGATAAACCTAAATGTGTAGTTCATCTAACATACCTAAATATACGCTTAACAGCTTCTAAGTGGGTAGTCTTAGGATTTTCTTAGAAACGAGCACATAAGCAAACACTAAACATAATATCGGGCCTACTTGCGGTTAAATAAAGTAAACTACCAATCATACCTCGATATTTAGAGCTATCCACGGAGTCGGCTTCATTGTCCTTAGTGAGCTTGATCTCCAATGACATCGGCGTCTTGGTTGGTTTGGAATCTTCCAATCCGAACTTCTTTAACATCTCCTTGATGTACTTGGATTGATTGAAAAATATTCCGTCTTTCATTTGTTTTATTTGAAGACCCAATAAGAAGTTCAACTCCCCCATCATACTCATCTCAAACTCGTCGTGCATGATTTTTGCAAAATCATCACACAAGTTTTGACTCGTGGAACCAAATATAATGTCGTCGACATATAATTGAACAATGATAAGATGTGACTTTGATTTCTTAGTGAAAAGTGTGTTATCGACCATTCTCATTGAATACCCGTGTTTTATCAAAAATGTTTTTAGTCTATCATACTAAGCCTTAGGAGCTTGCTTAAGACCATACAACGCCTTTTTAAGTTTATAAACATAGTTTGGTTTTTCGAGATCAATGAACCCTGGAGGTTGAGCAACGTAAACCTGTACGTTTATAAAACCGTTTAGAAAAGCACTTTTTACATCCATTTGGTATAATTTAAATCATTTGCACAAGCAATAGCAAGAAGTATTCTAATTGACTCTAACCTAGCTATCGGAGCGTATGTTTCATCATAATCTATAACTTCTTGTTGATTATATCCTTGTGCCACTAACCTAGATTTATTTCTAGACACTATACCATTTTCATCTAATTCAATCTAAAGACTCATTTTGTTCCTATGACGGATTGACTCATGGGTAGAGGGACTAAATCCCAAACATCATTAGCTAAAAATTAATTTAGTTCTTCTTGCATAGCTATAACCCAACTTTCATCCTTTAATGCCTCATTGACATTTTTGGGTTCTATGGTAGATATAAAAGAAAAGAAATTACTATGATTTTGGGCTTGAGATCTTAAGGCTCTTTGATTAAGATTTTCTATGACTTGATCTAGTGGATGATTTTTAGACTCTTTAATGTTAACGATTTTGTCAACTTCTATCGACTCATCTTCTTCATTATTATTATTTACTACTTTAGTATTATTTCTAATAGCTTCTTCTTCACCAACATCATCATCAACCAATGGTGATAATTTGTTAGGAGGAGGACTTTCATCGAATGTCACGTTGAGTGATTCTTCGACTTTCATTGTATGTTTATTTAATACTATATAAGCTTTACTATTTTGAGAATATCCTAGAAAAACACATTTGTATGACTTTGGGTTAAACTTGGTTAGATAGTGTTTAGTATTTAAAATGATGCACTTGCTTCCAAATACTTTGAAATATTCTAAAGAGGGTTTCCTACCTTTAAATATTTCATAAAGGGTTTTTCCTAGTATTGGTCGAATTAATATTCTATTTAGTATATAAGTTAACGTATCAACGGCATTACACCAAAAATTTTATGGAATGGATTGTTCGTTAAGCATAGTCCTAGATATCTCTTGTAAAGTTTTATTCTTTTTGTCTACTACCCCATTTGATTGTGGAGTACGTGGAGCCGAGAAGTTTGAGTAATGCCTTGTGCATCATAATAAGCTCCTAATTGTACTTCATTATCAAATTACCGACCATGATCCGTTCTAATAGCTACTATAGAACTACCTAGTTGGTTTTAAATTTTCCTATTTAATATTTCAAATTTCTCAAAAGCTTCATTTTTAGTTTTTAGAAATCTAGTCCATGTATACCTAGAATAATCATCTACTATTACTAAGGTGTATAAATTACCTCCATAGCTTTTAATTTCTGACGGACCAAATAAGTCTATATGTATAATTCTAAACATCTTTTAGTGGAGACCATATTTTTAGCATTATGACTTGCATGAGCTTGCTTCCCAATTTTGCAAGCATCACAAAAATGTTTATCATACTTTAGCTTAGGTAAGTTTCTAACTAATTCTTTAGACGACAAAGATTGAATTAAACGCATATTTGCGTGACCAAGTCTTCTATGTCATAAGGTAGAGTTATCCACTACCGTGGCGAGACATAGTTTGTCTTGAGACTTATTTCCTAATTTTATTACGTATAAACCATTTTTCCTAATTCCGCTCCCTATGATTTTACCATCTTTAATTATTTCACTACCTTCTTCCGTGAATAAGACTCTACACTTATTGTCACAAATTTGACCAACACTAAGTAAGTTAAATGCTAAGTTGTACGTGTTCTACATTAGATATAGTAAGAGAGTTATTTGAGATCGTACCTTTGCCTATGATCTTTCCTTTTAAGTTACTTCCAAAGACAACATTACCTCCATCATATGCTTTGTAGGTAGAGAATAGACTTTTGTTAGCGGTCATATGTTTGGAGCAACCACTATCTTCATTCATCTGGTTCCAAGCATGTTCCCAAGCATACCTATTTCAACAAAAATAAATTCAAGCGTTTGGTCCTTAATATCTCATGGGTCCGAAAATGTTAGTGTTGTACATCCCTTGCATTTGTTGCAATTGATTGGGATATTGAAATGGGATACAATTTCTCATATGTACAAAGCCTTGACATTGATGGTTGTTCCAATTCATAGGATAGAGGTTTTGGTGAATTGGTTCTCTAGAGTTTCTTCTAGGTTGAGGTGTGTTGTATCTTGGTTGAAAAGCGATCTTTCTTCTAGGTGGAGGCGTTTTCGACCTGGACTCGGTTTTGACATAACCTAAACCGCTTTTTAGTGATAGTTTTAAAGACGGTTTCTTTTACTCTTCAATTCTATTATGTATTAGTTTCTTCCTAGTAATGAAAAAAATCAGATCTCAAACACATGGTTGGACTAAAAACGTGTTCTGCCACTTTTTCAGCAACTGTGCGATTCACGGATCCAGGTATGGTGGATTCGTACACCTTTATGGTGGATCCGTCAGTTTCATTTTCAGCGGACGACCGAACAAAACTCATGGGTTTGGTTCCGCTTGTTGACGCTTTACTACTATCAAATCCTAGACCTATTTTACAACTAGATGGCTTTTGATTCTTTAACATTTCTCTTGGTGAATTAGCGCTTTTATCAAATTTTACAAACTTAACTTGAGTTTCCTTAAGTGTAGCGTTTTCTAGCTTAAGTTTTTGACATAACTTACATGTAATATCAATTTCTTTACTTTTCTCAAGTTTCTTAATTTTATCGTTCAATTCTAAAATTTCTTTTTCTAAAAGGTATCTTTTAGTTTTCAAAATTTTATTCTTGTTAATGATTTTAAGCTAATTTCACATAAGCTATCGTATTCTATTTGCATAGTATCATTATCAAGAGAAGACGCGTTACCACTATAATAAGAAGAGTTAAGAGTTACCTCATTTGATGATTGAGCAATAAGACAAGTTTCATCGTTAGTTTTGTCTTCGGCGTCATTTTCGCTATTGCTCTAAGAACCTCCAATGAAGGCCTTTTGATCTTTGTTGCGAGGTAGTTTTGAACAATCGCCAATGAGATGATTTGGATCACCGCATCTAAAGCATTTCCGGTCACTTTTTCCTTTCTTCTCATCCCTTTGTCGGAATGACTTCTTTTCTTCTCTTGGTTGCGTAACAAATTTACCCTTTCTTCTAAAGAACTTTTTAAAGTTCCTTATGTCCATAACATATTCTTCGTCATCACTTCTGGATGTCGAAGTTTCATCATCACTAGACTCTTTTTTAGCTTTCAAGGCAAGGGCTTAACTCTTTCCTTTTTGCCTCTATAGATTTCAGAATCTTTTTCCATGACAACTTCATGTACTTTTAGATTGGCGATAAGCTCGTCTAGAGCTAGTGATGACAAATCTTTTGATTCTTCAATCACTGTGACCCTTCCCTAAGAAACTTCCTAACATAGTTCTTGCTAGAGAAACCTTCATCAAGAGCTTTAAGACTAGTAATAATAGTGTTAAATCTAGCGAAACCGCTATCAATAGATTCTTCTTCAAGGATAGTAAATTGTTCATATTGTTGAACAAGAAGATCAATTTTATTATCCTTTACTTGGCTATTAACTTGATGTGTTATTGACAACGATTTCCAAATATCTTTCGCCATTTTACACATAAAAATTCTTTTATATTCCTTTTTAGGTAAAGCATTATAAAGAACCATTTTAGCTTCGTTATTTTTAGAAAGTTTTCTTTTAAGATCATCATCTTGTTGTTCAAAAGAAACTATTTCTAAAATTTGAGTTTCTTTGTTTCTGGCAAGCGGTGGAAAATCACCATTTAAGATAATATGTCAAAGATCTAAATCTTTTGCGTTCACATAAGTTTCAAATCAATTTTTCTAATATATAAAATGATCACTTTCAAAAAGTGGCGGTCATTGCATAGATTGCCCTTCTAGATATTTATCCGAATTCAGAGATCGATTCAAGCTTTAATGTACAATATACGTTACTGATCTTGGGTGACCTTGGCTTCTGATACCAATTATGGAAACTAGAAGGGGGGGGAAGGTTGAATAGTTTTTACTGTTTTAAAAAATAAAACTTAGATTGTCAACTTATGTGAACTCGAGAGATATACACAAGTGTATATGATAACGATGCAATAAGTAAATAAGTAATCAACGAAGTATGAACAAGTAAACATAAGAAAGATCAAACCGATGACACAATGATTTATAGTAGTTCAGCTACAAAGCTCCTATTCGCCCTACTCTACTCCCTAAGTACCCAACTTGAGAGTTTTCTTCACTATGTCAACAAGCTCCCTTTAGGCGGAGAAAACCGTACACGTCACTTACACTTTTTCTGGTACTAAGCTAAATACCGAGTTCTACTTTGAGATAGAACCAATCTAACACACTATGTATTTTATGGCCAAAATACTAACCTATCATACACATATGAAATGCACAACACACAACACAAGATATATAAGATGAATGATTATCACAAACGTGATGACACAACTAAACTATTAACACTTGAATCTTGACGTCTTCGTAAGTGTACTTCACTAAAGAGTGGAATGAGTTGATCACTTATAATGGATTATGTAACAAGTATAATGATTAAAGAATATACAAAAGATAAAAGATGTGTGTAAAAATATTTGTCAAGAGTTATTTTAAAATGAAGACTTAAGGTTGCTATTTATAGGCAATACTTTGAAATTCAAATGCTTTCCCAAACAGCTGGTCGGTGTAACCTACGGATCCACCAAAAGCTGGATCCGTCCCTTGTTACGGTAGATCCGTAGGAGGATCTGGGACAGCCTTTGTCATTTTGTGATTAACCCCAAATCTATACAAAATATTATTTTGTACTTGATAAAACTTGTTTATTAGATTCTTCTAGAACAAAATATTTCTTATCACCTATAAGGAAAGATTTTCTAAATTTGGGAAGATTTGGAAAGATTTGGAAAGATTGTTTCCACTTATGGTTAATCTTATTTTGTCTTACATGATTAATATACCTAGCTTATAATTAATCGTATATTAACTTAAATCATTTGATTAGAAAAGGTTTATGCAAATGATAATATATTTTTTTGATCATTAATTATGTTTAATAATGCCATATTCATACCTTAAGTGATTCGTCGTCGTCAAGTAAACATTCGACTAAATAACTTGTTTATGTAAACTTTTACGTAGTATGACATTATATTTGTTATTATCAAAACATGAAGATCATTAAATATAAATATTGTTTTTGCGTGAATATTTATATTTACATGGCTTATGTACACATCGGTACATAACCCGAACTTCAAATAAAGGAAATTTTATCTACAAAGGTAACTTGTCTTAACAACGAGAAAAACAATTTTCTCGGACTTGAGCAGTTTATACAAAACATTCAAAGTTTTAAGCTCAAGAAAGGAAAGTGTACGCATAAATGCGCTTATCCTTAGCGTTAGAAGAGAAGTCTTCTAACAAGTGGTTTTTCAAAAGTTTAGCATAATTTTTCAAGAATTTCTCAATAACAATTCAAAATATTTTAAAATTATGTGTTCAACACTCCATTCCTCACAAAGCTTTCAAAGACAATTATTGTATAATCGTGGTATCATTTTTATAAATGAGTCAATTTTTGAGGGGGGTTATTCAAAAACCAAAGTTTTTAATATTTTTGGATACATCAACTCACGATAATTCTTAATGTATTCAAAACATTATAAAAGGTCTCTTAATAACAAATCAGTTGTAATAACGACATAACTTACTTTTGACTATTTGTTATAAGTTGATCCAGTATCTAAGCATAATTTTTCAAGAATTATTCAATGACATTACATAATCTTTCAAAATTGTATGCTCCACACTGCCTTACCCTCAATTTTATATCTAATTTACAACTTGGTATCATTTTTTATGATGTCAAACATATGTAAAATTGAGGGGAAACAAAAACAAAATATTTCACATAATTCATGCTGAAACATTTCTCTTTCCATAAATTTTTTGCGATTTTTTTTAATCATTTGGTATTTCAAAAACTAAGTGACTTAGTATTTAAAATAAAGGGGAAAATGTGCTTAAAATGTGATCTTGAAAAATGAAATTAATAAGTGATCTAAAAGACTCAAAATGCTTTTCACTTCTACCCACATGTGCGAAACACTTTTGATTATCGATGCACATGTGTAGGGGGATGATGACATCAAATAACGTCACTTTATTATATCATTTATCCCATCTGTTTTGCCCACTTTGATATAATTATTGCATTATTTGGTATTTAATTGCTTTAAAGTTTATAAATGCACTAATTCAAAAGTGTTTTGTGAAGACAAGCTAAAAGGCGCATAATTTGGAGCTAAAACGAAGACATATAAAGATTGCTGACTTCTGACTACATACGCCGTATCCAACAAAAGAGATACGGCGTATCAGCGCCTGAACATCACAAGAAAACGCGTTTGACCAATTCCTAATACGGCGTATCCCTTATGTTTACATACGTCGTAGCCATGAAGATAACTATTTAAAGATACAGTAAATAAAGTAAATTGGGAATATATCACTGATTGATTGAGAACGTAACGCGCACTCCAAGGAATACAGCCCTATACGCCGTATCGACCTAGCCAGATACGGCGTATCAAGTCTTTTTCAGACACTATAAATAGAAGACTCAAAAACGAGTTTTCAATGTGCAATATCATATTCTATATACCATACTCATTAAAGATGAATTTTAGAAGAGAAGATCAGCCACCAAGGTCAAGCATTGATCACGAATTCATAGAAGACATCGTGTAATTTTTACTCTCTTAATCGTTCGATTTCAATTGTTTGATTACGCTTGTATAATTACAATGGTAGCCATCTTAATGAAAGTTCAATGTTTGGTTTGTTTTAAAATCGATTTGTTAATTAGTCATTGATTATTTAATTATGTTTATCACCTCATACTTGTTTATGTGTTTGAATATGCGACCTATCATTCAACTGGGTCTAGTGATACCTCAAAAGTAATCTAGATACCGGGATAGCTCTCCATGTCGTGTTTTATATTACTGGACCAATAGGATCACAAATAACGTTCTGTCTTTGTCTTTGAATTATGAGCTTAGTTGGACTGGTAGGTGACCCGTTTATGTTTCAGCAATCATGCTCTTAATTAACTGATAAAGATTTAAATAGTAGACTACCAGTATATAAAACACCGTCAAACAATAAGTGGGTAAAGTCCTGTTGGGCTAGGGTTTTAACAGGATCACCACTGCTTTGATTTCCTAATATAGATTATAATTAAACTAAAGGATGTTTTATGCGGATGCGTTAAGTGTGACAGGATTAATCGTGTCTAAGTCTTAGGATGATGTCCCGCCTAAGTCTTAAGAATGATACGCCGCTTCGAGATAAGTAAATCATCGCACTAAAACAAGCAAACCAACATTGAACTGGATTTAATATGGCTAATACAGTTTTTTTATCATTTGGCTTGTACCACTTTTCTATCTTCTAATTTTCTTCTTTTGTGTTTATTGTTTATTGAATTGATATTTGTCACCACCAAACCTGTGCCAGAGTCTCAGGCTGAAAACCTCCCATATCATTAGACAACGTATATAGCATATGTTTAACCAGTAAATAGACTAATTAGAACTAATTAAAATACTGATAGAATATAGGATTAATGTGTTCACTATTAGTGTTCGACACCCTACTTTCCGCGAAACTCCATCTTGACCGGGTACACTGCTCGTTAAAGTGTTGTTTTAGGTTTGTTAGCTAAATATAAATGTAAAACTTGATAATCAAATAACTGACCCTACACGACAGCACATTAGGTTTTTGGCGCTGTTGTCGGGGAGTGAATTAATTAAACCTTATTCTTATTAGTATTTTTAACCATTAACCAAATAATTAACCATTAATTAATTAGTTTAGTGTAATCTAATTATTTAATTCTGTTTGTCTTTATTCGCATTGTGTATTTAAATTGTTTGTTTAAATTCCCAATTGTTTTTAATAGTATTCTGTTCTGACTGATCACCTGATACGCCGTATCCACTAGTTGGATACGACGTATCAAACCTTCTACCCAGAACAGCGCATTGAATTCTACAGTCTAAATGACGTATCTGTTCTTCCAAAAAATACTGTGTATTCTGTGAAATTAATACGACGTACTGGCATTCAACAGACCTATACGGCGTATTCAAGTTAATAGAATACGACGTATCTGTCATCTGATACAATAACAGTAGTAATTTTTTGTTTTTGATTTCTTGTTTTATGTCCCTTCCCCAAGGGCACATCCGACTGATTATTTGTGCTTAATTTCAAGAAACCGTTGACAAAGAAACAACGATGGCGGAACTAAACGACTACATTACCGCTACCCAAAAGAACTTCGTCTCTAATGATAATGAAGGAAGAATGGTCGAGAAATGTATCGTTGAAATACAAGGAACATTTTGGGTGAAAATACGCGATTATGCTTTTAATGGGAATATTGGGGAAAACGCGTTCAAACACATCGATATATTTCTCGAAGTTGTTGGGCCAATCAAATGGCCAATCAAAATTAATGGGTTGATTAAAGACCGATTCACACTTAGTGTTTTCCCTATTTCACTCGCAGAAGTTGCAAGTGAATGGTTTACAAAGGAGTGTATAGGCTTAATCACTACTTGGGATAACATGGTCCAAAAGTTCATTATGAAATTCCACCATCTTTCTGATCACGATGAAGAAGAAGAAACCAAGGAAAATGACAACCCAAATGAAACAGACAATGTTCCCGAAATCTTTAAGAAAGAAGGAAACCTGTTTGACTTTGAGACACCCTTGTGCGAGGCATTCTACGAATTCAACTACCTTCTAAAAATCGACACAGATCTGTTCACTTATGATATCCAAAACTTTAAAACTTATGATGAATATGAACGAGAGTTGAATAATGACATAGCAAAGGGTACCAAAGAACCGTGGTCAGAAAATGGGGTACCATACCAACTATGTGATCATATATGCGAACCATACCATTTTAAGAATGGAGAAACTAAGTGGCCCACGTGTACTTTTGATATTGATGGGTTTTGTAATGGTGGGGAACTACCAGGAATGGTTCGAGTAGGAAGCATAACCTATTTCCAGGATCATAGGTGGTATGATGAACTAGCTGATGCGAAATTGAAGGATGAAACCTTAGCACTTAAGGCCAAAATAAAGGATTGTAGGGAGACGCCACTCCCGGGGTGATGAAATTCTACGGATGGTTGAAAAACATCTTTGAAAACTTCCATGAGCTAGATAATGATGTACTGGTAAAACTACAAGAATGCTGGTGGAAGGTGAATGTTCACAAGATCGCCCCATTTACTCATATGGAAAATTCCAGACAGGGACCATATGCAAATATGAAAACTGAATGGACCAGTGATCCTTATCTTGACGTCAACCGTATATTTGGAAGGAATTATGAAGCAAGCAACGTCGGTGATACTCAAGAAAATCAAGGACATGAAGAACATAAGGGTAATCCAAATCCTGAACCATTAAACTACAAAATCAGGAGATTCGAGATGTTGAAGTACTCATTCAATGATGACGAGGAGTACATTACCATAAAAGAGTTTGAATACGTCAACCATTCAAAGGATAGCCTCGATGCTTATCGAGAACTTTTACGTCTCATAGATGAAGGATGGGTCGTGACAACACCAGATGAATGAGAAGATGAGAAAGAAAAAAGGTCAAACTTAAAGACCAGCTAAAACAAAAGTGCTTCCCGAGAGACAACCCGGTCATTTTAATTGTTTGTCGCATTTTAATTGTTTGTTGCACGAGTCTGTCTTCCCAAACACTTTATACGGCGTATCGAACCCCTCTGGATACGGCGTATAGACGTGTCCGGACATTATCAGTTTTAAAAACTTAATATTTAATTTCCAGTATTTAATTGTTTTTACATGAATCCTTGGGTTTGGGATACGGCGTATTGATCCATGTACAGTTGTGTGTTTAGTTGTTTTCTTGTACCATTATAGCGAGATAGAAAATGCACTTGTCTTCTAATCTTTTATGCAGAACCTTGCTGAAACTATGATATGGTATATTCTGAAAAAGATATGTGTTGAACTTATCCGGGCATTCTGAAGCCCTAGTCAACACACTTTTTGCTCAAGAACTCATCTTGGAGAATTATCACGAGCAAAACATCAGGAAGTTTTCCGTTCTAATTCTGTTTTTCCTTTATTATTTATTGTTTTATCTATACAACGAAGACGTTGTATAATTTAAGTGGGGGGATGGAGAATTAGAACGTACTTGTCTTCTTTTTTACAAAATAACTTGCTACGTGCTTAAAAGTGCTTAAAAATAGGCCAAATTTAAAAAAATTTAGCATGACTTTTGTAAAAATCACTAGTTACATTACCTAGCGCATTATAACCCTTGATACATATTGTGAGAATTAAGCCTATCCCGTTTCCAACTGTCTACTAAAATGTGCCGGTGATGTAGTGAACTTTAGAACTTGGCCTAGTATATCACTCGAGACCGCAATGGATGAGTTACTATGGTTTTAATGGAGGACATGTTCAACGATAAAATTTCTAGGATTAAACCAAATAGCCTACTTGTGTAAATTAACTAACTACACTGGTTAGTTAAACTCCCGTGTAACCCTTTGTTTACTCTCATTTTTAGAGTATGATTCCCTAGAACAACCTGTTGAGCCATTCCTTTCTTTTTCTACTCCATATTATATGTTTTGTTACACCTTTACACCTTAGCCTTCCTTATAGATTAAGCCTATTTTAATCAATGTTGCTAGTTGCTTTTGTGTAAAGTCTTGTATTTCTTGTGTCAAAGTGAAAATTTTCTATCTCTATAATGGTCGGGAAATTGCACAATGCAATGGGAAAAATATGTAGCTCGTAAGTTTCGCTACTTTCGCGATTATGAATCATGTCCAAAGAAGGAGTATTACAAGGAAAAGATTATCCGGACGAATTATGATAGTGAAGACGATGGAACTAAACCGAGATTTATGATGTATTGCAAATAAAAGAGAAGGAAGAAAAATAGTCGGTTTAAAAGAAGTTTATACTGAAGAAATTACTTGGAAGGATCAACGATATCACCATTTATTCTGTAAAAGTATGTAAAGAGCGGGATGTAAGGGAAGTTGACCGTTATGGGAACGCCAACTTAGGTTGTCTTTGTCATTTCTATGATCGAGGCGTTTGTCTATATGTTCGAGTCTTTGTCATGGAACGGTCGGGGGAAAGTTACTAGCAACCGTACCTTATTTGTTGGCTTAATCTATTTGTTTCGTAAATTTTGTTTTAACACCCATTTTACTTCCCTTTCCTAGCAACTAACCTTAGTGTCTACTCGAACGAGGACTTGTTCGAGCATGCATGTCTATTTCGTCGTTACGGCCATGTATGCATGTCTCAGCTGCCTTGTTGGATGACGACTTTCGGTGAAAGTTAGAAGCTCCCTACCCTATATCATTCTTCATCCTAACCCTTGTTAAACCATAAACATGGATGTGATCAGATTGTATGTGTCTATTCCGTCGTTACGGCCGTGTATGTACAATACAGCTGCCTTGTTGGTGTGGTACTTATGGTGAAAGACTGTTGAATGATCAACCCTAAGCCTTCTTAACCCAATTTATCTTTTGACTTGTTTCTCCTTAGCTTTAGCGGTGAAGATGTGTATCCTTGCCAAGCTTATGATACGAAGCTAATCACAACCGAGCAATTGAGCGTACCAATTAAATGTTGCACCCTAGATTAGTCGAGTGATTTGAGTGTTTTCATTTCCATAATTCGTAAGAAGCTTGGTTATGTACAGGTGATTAGGACAAAATGATGCTTAAATGGAAAATCCTCAACTTCGGTTGGGACACATTTTCATAAATAAACTATTTCTAAGGTCTACTTGAGGACAAGTAGGATTCAAGTGGGGGGATATTTGATGACATCAAATAACGTTACTTTATTATATCATTTATCTCATCTGTTTTGCCCACTTTATATAATTATTGCATTATTTGGTACTTAATTGCTTTAAAGTTTATAAATGGAGTAATTCAGGAGTATTTTGTGAAGACAAGCTAAAAGGCGCATAATTTAGAGTTAAAACGAAGACATTTGAAGATTGATGACTTCTAACTACATACGTCGTATCCAACAAAAGATATACGGCGTATCAGCGCATGAACTTCACAAGAAAACGCGTTTGACCAATTACCAATACGGTGTATCCCCTCTGTTTACATACGTCATATCCATGAAGATAACTATTCGAAGATACAGTAAATAAAGTAAATTAGGAATATATTACTGATTGATTGAGAACGTAGCACGCACCCCAAGGAATCCAGCCCTATACGCCGTATCGACCTAGCCAGATACGGCGCATCGAGTCTTTTTCAGATACTATAAATAGAAGACTCAAAAACGAGTTTTTAGTGTGCAATATCATATTCTATATACCATACTCATTAAAGATGAATTTTAGAAGAGAAGACCAGCCACCAAGATTAAGCATTGATCACGAATCCATAGAAGACATCGTGTAATTTTTACTCTCTTAATCGTTCGATTTCAATTGTTTGATTACGCTTGTATAATTACAATGATTGTGGGCTAATACCCTCGGGTATTATCCATCTTAATGAAAGTTTAATGTTTAGTTTGTTTTAAAATCGATTTATTAATTAATCATTGATTGTTTAATTATGTTTATCACCTCATACTTGTTTATGTGTTTAAATATGCGACCTATCATTCAACTGGGTCTAGTGATACCTAAAAAGTAATCTAGATACCGGGATAGCTCTCCATGTCGTGTTTTGTATTACTGGACCAATAGGATCACAAATAACATTCTGTCTTTATCTTTGAATTATGAGCTTAGTTGGACCGGTAGGTGACCCGTTTATGTTTCAGCAATCATGCTCTTAATTAACTAATAAAGATTTGAAAAGTGGACTACCAGTATAAAAAACACCGTCAAACAATAAGTGGGTAAAGTCCCGTTGGGCTAGGGTTTTAACAGGATCACCACTGCTTTGATTCCCTAAGATAGACTATAATTAAACTAAAGGATGCTTTATGCGGATGCGTTAATTGTGACATGATTAATCGTGTCTTGGTCTTAGGATGATGCCCCGCCTAAGTCTTAAGAATGATATGCCGCTTCGAGATAAGTAAATCATTGCACTAAAACAAACAAACCAACATTGAACTGGATTTAATATGGCTAATACAGTTTTCTATCATTTGGCTTGTACTGCTTTTCTATCTTATAATTTTCTTCTTTTGTGTTTTATTGTTTATTGAATTGATATTTGTCACCACCAAACCTGTGCCAGCCTCTCAGGCTGAAAACCCCCCATATCATTAGACAACGTATATAGCATAGGTTTAAACAGTAAATAGACTAATTAGAACTAATTAAAATACTGTTAGAATATAGGATTAATGTTTCACTCTTAGTGTTCGACACCCTACTTACCTTGAAACTCTATCTTTATCGGGTACACTGCCCGTTAAAGTGTTGTTTTAGGTTTGTCGGCTATATATAAATGTAAAACTTGATAATCAAATAATTTACCCTATACGATAGCACATCAGGGGAGTTTTTCTAAAAGATGAAACTCTCAAAGTGTTAAACGCTTTTGATAATTCTATCAAACACTTTGATTGATTTTTAAAGATTTTATGGTGAAGATCAAATACCCAACAACTTATTAATTCACTACAATTCTAAATTCATAAGGTGGTTGGGTTAGGAATTAGTCCTATGATCCAACCAGAACTAGGGGATCTACGTAAGGACACTCCATAGTTAGAAATAGCAGTCCTTAGGTATGATTTGGAGAAGAATGAGAAACGAGAATAATGTTAACTAAGGCATGAGCTAACACTGGAACAATCACAAAAAGGTGTTGGTAATTATGTCTTGGTAAACATTAAAGGGGTTAAAGAATAAAAAAGAAATGTAAGGATAAAGGGTGTAAACAAAGAAGCCTTCCATACAACTTTAGGCAGAAACTGGGTCAATACATATGCTATCAGTCTTCACAAAGATGAATTCTAGTATTGAAGAAAGACATCATGGACCCAATGATGCACTGCACAACCTTTCCTAGCCATTCAAGTTTCTCTTAACAGATACTTGTCTCATTTGTCACGAAGATCAACACAACTTTTATTGACTTTCTCGCTCCGAGTTAGTTGATATTAAAAAGGTGGAAGTCTGCTCTAGTCTCACGATGACATCAAATAACGTCTATTTTATAGCATCATTTATCTAAGCTATACTGCTCCTTTTACATTATTTATGCATGAATTGGTACTTAATTGCTTATATTTGTTATTTGCAGTAATTATTAAGCAAAGAGTGGAAGTTAATCCAAAGGCACGCATTTTGGAGCTTAAACGAAGAAATCATGAAGACACTGTTCTGACAACTAATACGCCGTATCCATCAAGGAAGATACGGAGTATCTGTGCCTTAAACTTCACTCAACATCCACGAAGGAAGATTAATACACCGTATCCAGAAGAAATCCATACGCCGTATTGGATTGCAAGTCATAGAATATTATGGAATATGATAATCGTAGAGCCTACACCAAGAAACCCGAATACGTCGTATTGAACTCCTTCAATACGGCGTATCGAGCAAATTCCAGAGCCTATAAATACCGAACACCAAAAAATAATTTTAGTGTGCAAATATATACCGAAGACTAAGAACAAGGCATTAACCACCAGGTTCCTTTTTTAGAAGAAAAGAGAAGCCACGAAGGTCTTGCAAAGCAATTCAATCCATGAGAAACCCTTGTAATTCCTATACTTTAAATACGCGTTTGGTTTTTGGTATCATTCATTATTGTTTAGTTTACCTTAATCGTTCGTCTATAATATTTGTATAGTTACAATGGTTATTGGATAATACCTTTAGGTATTAGCCATGTTTATGATAATTTAACATTTGGTTTGCGTTTATTTCGATTGCATCTTATTCGTTGTGTGTTGATTATGTTTACCAATTTATACTCATTTATGTGCTTAAGTATGCGACCTATCATTCAACTAGATCTAGGAATACAGATAGAGCGTTAGCTAGATGTCAGGATAGCTCTTCATATATGCAATTTATATATCTTGAGTAATAGGATCACAAATATTGACATGTCTTTGCCTTTGGTTTAGTGAACAAGTTGGACTAGCAGGTAACCTAGGATCAACAAATGACGTTCTCATTCCTTGGGTAAAGATCTAGACAGTGGACTACTAGTGTAAAAAGAGTCGTTAAGCAGTAAGTTAGTAAAGTCTCGAAGAGCTAGGATTCGATAAGATCACCATTATTGTCTCCTAAGATAGATTATAATCAATCATGAATACTTTATGCGGATGTACACCCCCTCAGCCACTCCCCCTAAGCAAGATAACTCGAGCAGATTTGATGACATACATGATCGAATCTCATGAAACGATTCGACAAACTCAAGTACAGAAGCATGATAAATCAAGAGAATTTTAACATGGATTTTCAAAATGAATTAAACCGTCTTCGGTAGATGATGAACCTTATAAATTCTAATCAAGATCCTCCTATTGACTTATATCATCTTGAGGGGAGTGACAAGGGAGATAATATGATCGATTCACTCACCAAGGAACCTTTAGACACCCTCTTGAATGGGGGTGAGGTTTTTAGCATTATTCCCGCAATGGGAAATGATGCGAATTCATAAGTCTATTGTTGGTGATCTTGTACAAAATCCAAGTGAATATGAGGTGACATTGATAGTGATTTAGGTGTGATATACTATTACTACACCCTTTACCCATCACTGATGTTAGGGAAGAAAAAGTAGATATCGACTTACCTTTTGGAGAGCATTTTGACATCTCTCAAAGGTGGATTCGGGAAATTGATTTCAATCCTATTTAGGGAATGAAGAAACTTAGACAGTTATAGACGATGACCAGTCCCGTCCCAAAGGTGTTTGAGATCCTTTAGGTTATTATGATTTGATATCTAGATTCTTATAATGTGACTTTCTCAATCCTTATCTTCGACTTTATGATGAATTATACTGTTCACCACACACCACCCTTTTTATGTTCTGATAATCCACCTTTGATAGGAGTTTGAGGATTTTAAATAGCCTGGACCCCCTTGAGTCGACTCTAGTTATTGATGAGTCTATTTTGCTAGTCACACCACTTCCCGATTCTAAGAAATTTTCCTTAAGGGAAGTGGAAAGATTTGCGTGAGCCTTGAGGACAAGGCTCGTTTAACGGGGGAAGTCTATAACACCCTGTGTTTTCAAGTCATTGACGACGTCGATAAATATACTATTTATTTTTAATGTTGTACGCGTTTGCTTGTGATTTCATGAATTAAGTTTAAATCGCGTAAGCTAAAAATTAGCGTTCAATGTAAACGGGCATCAAACAATTAAATGTTTACATCAAGCAAGGGTTATATAATTATTTTGAGGATAATTATTAACTTTGTTCATTTTATTTTTATCGGATACGTAAAGTGTATACGTTTCGCGATAAATTGCGTTTAGGCACTCCCGGAACCACCAAAACTTTTCTACGCTTCAACAAATACCCACTTTTATACCCAATACACAAAAATTGCAAAATATATCATCTATATCTTATCCTTGCCGAAATTCTTGCCATTTGTACAAGTGATATATGAAAAACTCTTCAAGTTGGTCAAATGAACACCATACTTCATTAAACTACACCATACCTCCTTATTACCACACCATGCCTTGTTTCTTTGACCATGAACCATTCCTATGACCATAACATGTTCCCTTGACTAGAAATACTTCTTATATACATGCATTTCATAAGAGATAACTCACACATGCATTTACACTTAGTAAAAATCAAACAAACCTCCCCTTTTGGCTCTATACATGCTACGGCATAACACAAGCTCCCAACCAAACCCATATAATTTTTTCTACAATCCATACACTTCTATACACATCTATTCTAAGATATACTAAGGCATTTGCAAGCATTGGTTAACCATATTCAAGTAATAATCAAGAGAAAGAAAGTTAGGGTTTCTATTAAGGAAAGCTAGGGTTTCATTGTGCAAGCTTTGATTTTGTGGCTAAACAAGGGTTTAGCACTTGATCATCATCATCATCACACATCTTAAGGTCCATTTGAACTCTTTATGTTCTTATAATTTTCATTTTTATGCATATGATTACTCTATTTAGCTTAAATCACCATTTAGGATCTTTATCATGTAAAGAGAAGTTTTTATTTATTGTCATCATAATGTACACATTTATATACCTTATGATGTTAAGGACATCATGTTAAAATGGTTACACAAATGATTTACACTCTTGGTTAACATGAAAATGATTATGGGTTAATTAGGGTTTTTATAGTTTCATAATATGTTTCAAGATAAAGAAATACTTCTGACAATTAGGTTAATATGGACTATGTTAATGTTGTATGGTTGCTTAATATAAGTGATGATATAATAAAATAAATGAAATATAAAGACATAGGTGGGATTGTTACAAAAGTGGAAAAGTATGAAAACAAGGATATATAAGGACTTAACAAACTCAACCAAACTTGCTGTCCAAAATTCGACATTTAACATACCCATTTTATATTTTTATAAGATAATACATTTCACGACGATTCCGAAAAGGTAAGAAACTTGTTAAACGGATTAATAACGAAAAAGTTACGTTAAAAACGAGTTTATAAAAACCGTATTTTTTTTTTTTAATAAACAAAGTCGTAAATGAATTTTTATAAAAACATTTTTATAAAAATTATAAACAGCAAGTGTTGACATTTTTAACAAATAATACATATTTTTAGGATTCCAAAATGATAAGAATCGTAATTTTTCAATTAATAACGAACGAGTTATGAATTTCGCGAGTTTACGACAATTAATACTTTTATAAAACTATTTTTATAAAAGTTACTATTCATGACAGAAGTTATTTGTTTGTAACCCATAAATATATAGAACTTTCAAATACGAGAACGTCCTCGAAAGAATCACTAAAAACGGAGCTATAACGAATAAAATACGATTAAAAATAAAAAAAATATTTTTATTTTTATTTTTTATTTTTATCTTTATAAAAATAAGAAAATATATTCTCCTTTATCCTCTTATTTCATTTAATTCTTATCTTCTTTACCCTCTTATCCGTTTAATTCTTCGACATGTCTTAGTATAACCATTTTGGTTGCTCGTTGTGTGGATGTCCGTTTAATGGTGGAAACTGTCCGGGCTGTAGCAGTGTAGGATCCGGAGATGAGTTTGTCTATGACCCAAATTCTTATTCTTATAATGAAACACCTAACTTCTTCAACAGCCTCCACAACACCTATACGAGACATACTCGTGTGAGTTGTGTGGAGATAGTCCTCACTATGGATTTGATTGTCAAACACGCCCCCGCTTGTCTATGAGCAGGACCCGTGTAACAATCAAATCTTTAGTAATGACCAATCTCCATATTATTCTCCGAGTCAGCCACAACAGTTCGACTGTTGTGAGGTCTTTGGAGGTCCGCATTATAGTTCTGATTATCAGACTAGGAACCCGCTTGTCTATGAGCTTAATCCTTGTAACAATGATGACTTTCCTTATTTTGACCAACCTTCACAGTTCGCACCCCCTCAGTCACTCCCCCTAAGCAAGATAACTCGAGCAGATTTGATGACATACACGATCGAATCTCAAGAACGATTCGACAAAACTCAAGAACAGATCATGATAAATCAAGAGAATTTAAACATGTATTTTCAAAATGAATTAAACCGTCTTCAGTAGATGATGAACCTTATAAATTCTAATTAAGATCCTACTGTTGACTTATATCATCTTGAGGGGCGTGACAAGGGAGATAATATGATCGATTCACTCACCAAGGAACCTTTAGATACCCTCTTAATGGGGGTGAGGTTATTAGCATTATTCCCGCAAAGGAAACTGATGAATTCATAAAGTCTAGTGTTGATGATCTTGTCCCAATCCCAAGGGAATCTGAGGTGAAATCTGATAGTGATTTAGAGTGTGATATACATGCTACTACACCTTTGCCCACCACTGATGTTAGGGAAGAAAAAGTAGATATCGACTTACCTTTTGGAGAGCATTTAGACATCCTCTCAACGGGGGATAGGGAAATTGACTTCAATCCTATTAGGGACATAGAAGAACTAGAACAATTACTAGCCGATGACCTTGTCCCAGTCCCAAGGGTGTTTGATGAACCTTTAGGTAATTCTGATTTGATATCTAGATCTTATAATGTGACTTTCTCAAACCCTCTCTTCGACTTTAATGATGATTATACCTTATGTTATGATAATCCACTCTTTGATAAGGAGTTTGAGGACATTAGTAGCCTGGACCCCATGAGTCGACTTTAGTTATTGATGAGTCTACTTTGCTAGTCATACCACTTCCTGATTCAAAGGAATTTTCCATAAGGGAAGTGGAAAGATTTGATCATTTCTTCTCCCTGACACAGTTGGGGGGAACAACGAGGGTGATGGAAACCTCTTCTTTAGGTTTTCATCATATACCATCACCCCGTCCTGCTGCATACTCACCTAAAGAGGTGATGTATTGCTATTTCCATCCTCACCTCACATCGGGTGATGGATTTGACCATGGACCTAAATTGAAATAACCATGGAGTCAAGCTAGAGACTCGAACAAAAACAAACGCTTCTCGAGAGGCAACCCATGTTCTCTTCTTCTTTCTATCTTTCTTAGTAATAATAATATATTAGTTTAGTAGTAGTATTAGTAATGAATAAGTGTGGGGGAGTGCTTCTTTCCTTGTTGTGTTCTGTGGGTGCCCGTTTTTGCTTGCAGGACTCCCTTTGATCTTGAAGACCTTCGTGCTTGTTTTTAATCATCCAATCACGCGGTCTCCGATCATCTTTATGTTTATATCCTGGGAATCCTTAATCCTAGTCATATATATATATATATATATATATATATATATATATATATATATATATAATATAAATTATTTATATAATGATCTTAGTGTCACCGTGTCTCTCTGGAATTTTTTGCATTTGCCGTTGTTCCGTTCCCTAAGGTTGGGGGTAAAACCTGATATTTTTTAACATTGAAGCCATGTTCCATGTAATGTGGGGATTTCGATCCAAAAATTGATCTTAAATTGGCCTGTCTGTGTCCCACGCATCCCCGTTTTGACCAATATTTTAAAATTTTATTGTTTTATATATAAATTAATCTGTATTAGTTATAATTAGATAGAAGATGTAGGCCCGGAAACAAGGATAATTTGTACTTGACCCGATATTTTACGTCTACTTTTCCCTTAGCTTTCTAACTAAGCAATTTTCCTTAACTTTAAAAATTTACAAAGAAAGAAAAATGATAAGTTGAATATAAGTTAGATGCTCAAGCGTGGAGTAGTTTGATCTCTTAGAGCTCATAAGGTTAAATTGTGGTCTTTTAGCTCCCACACTTTAAGTAGGCCCGTAGAACTAAGGATAATTTGACTTGACCGAGTATTTTACTCTAGCTTTCCCCTTAGCTTTCGAGACTAAGCATTTGCTTAACTTTAAAATTTTACAAAGAACGAAAAATGATAGAGTTGAATATAAGTTAGATGCTAAGCGTGGAGTAGTTGGATCTCTTTAGAGCTCATAGAGGTTAATTGTGGTTTTTTGCTCCCACCAGCTTAATAAACGTTATATAATTGTTAAATAAATAAAGTTACTTTGGTTTTTACGATTCTTGGTTTAGATCCCTTTGTAGAGATTCCTTCTGGTGAAAGTAAGGTACACATCGAGGTTTTGTTAGTGTTGTGGGGAAATAGGCTACCGGGTCTTGCCGGTTAAGACGCATGTTGTCTCGGTAATTAAAAGACCGCAGGACTTGAAATTTGGCTATAATAATAATAAGAATGTGCTAAACCAAAGCCGAAATAAGACCACTGCATCTTGTCGGTTAGGACGCCCAATATTGTAGTCGCTTAAAGGGTGGAGGTAACAATAATAATAATAATAATAAAGCTAAATTTCTACTCCGGGGTTATCTAAATAACGCCTCCGTCTCTGGACTCGCAGTTGAGTTGTTTCGGATGAAATAAAAAGGATAATCCCTAAATCATGTGAATTTAGAACCTTAATGTGGACCTTATTCTCACCATATCGTCTCTTTAAGAAAGGATTTTAAACTAATTATGGTTAAACCAGGAACCTTTATGATAATAAGGACATAATTTATTTATCATCAATAATAATAATAATAATAAAATCCTTAGAGGATTTAGGAATAAAAGAGCGAAAAGTGGCTAATGCGTATACAATTAGCATTTATGAGCAGTGTTAATATCTAATTTTATATTTGGCTGTGATTTCGTTTTAAGCTTGGTTTGGGGATTGTAAAAGTTGAGGATGATGAACTCCCGTTTTTAAAGCCTTTTAAATAATGTTAATTTAACTTTTATCTTAATTTTTATCTATTACTGAATAAAGTGTTTAAAACGGGGGCGTTTTCGAAATAAATGATATTTGAACCTTCTTAATTGACCTTTTTTTTTCTTGTTTGATTGTGAGGGGTCGTAAGTTAGGGGGTTTTAATTATTTATTTTCGAGCGTGTTTTATAAACATTGTGTGTGGGACCAGCAATGGCTAAGTGTGAGAGAATTTGATGTGTGCTTAAACACACATCATTTGTACCCCGGAAAACACATTAAAACAGACTAAAACACTGAAATATGAGTAATTATCTTGCAAATATGTTCGTATTGTGTTTTTATGTCTTACAGGTACAAAGGATTGAAAACGAAGCAAAAACGGTAATTTTTGGGTGACTTTCAACGACGTTTTTACGTTTATCGAGGTTCAAACGAAGTCGTTAATATTCCTCGATCACTCCATTAGAAAGAGCATAAAATTACGAGTCTATTGGTATCTTACTTGACCCCCGAACCTTTCTTATTTGAACCTACTTGTCCCTTTTTGAACCTTTAATACTAATAATTCTCGACTAGGCCAATAAATGGATAAAAGGATTTTATTTATATAGTAAATACGAAATGATGCTCTAGCTCAGCTGGATGCATCTATTTCATTAAAACCATAACCTTAAGGTCATGGGTTCGATTCTGCATGAGGGTATTATCCCCTCAGCCACGTCTGCTGCCACGTAACGCCACGTGGTGACACGTGGACGCCACGTGGCAACCGTTGACCCAAACCGACCGTTGATTGACGTTCAACCACCGTTGACCGATGGTTGACCGGTGGTCCGGTGGTGGTCCGGCGGTGGTTCACGATGGTCCGCCACCATTGACCGTCGTTGGCCACCATTGACCGCCACTATTGACCGTCGTTGACTGGTGGCTCCGGTGACGGCGCCATGACTGCTGACAGGCCACGTGGCACCAATCACAAGGTGACACGTGGCATTACAATGATTAGGTGCAGGTTCAGTACGAGGTATGTACGAGGTTCATATTTGGCAGGTTCAGATGGCAAAAGGTTCAGTACCAGGTATCAATCCCGAGGGTTCTAGAAGCATACGTGGCATGCTCTCATTGATGGATCTAAAATTTGGCAGCTGTCAACGCGTTTTCCCCAAGCCAATCATTAACAATTATTAGGCGGTTAGTAGGAGCTGTAAAATGACAAAAATACCCCTAGATCTGGAAGTATGATTGGATAAAGACTTGAAAGGACGAAATTGCCCTCCACCCAACTTGGGCTTTATATATCAGACGCACACAGTAGTTGAGGGGTGTTAGATTTTAGTTTATTTTCACTCATAGTAGTAGTAGGTGTAGTTTTAGGAGTAGGAGTAGAATCGTGGTAACTTATTTTAGCTTATTATTGTAAAAGCTTTTTAGCTTATTTTCAACTTATTGTAATGGCTTATTATAGTTTAATGAAGATGTTTTTTAGTAAAGGTTGATGTTATTTTTAGCTTATCTCTTATGCTTATTTTCTCATCTCTTCTATCCTTTCTTTTTAGTTTATTTACTAAATAAGCTCTTCCTTATAGCTTATTTTTTTAGATCTGATCTCTTAAGCTTATATTTTAATTAGCTACTTCCATAGCTTATTTAGACTAGATTATTTTATAGTGTTTTTGATTTAAAGCTTTTCGAGTTAGTTTATTCTAGCTTATTTTTTATTGCTTATTTTTCTAGCTTAATGTTTTTATCTTATTTTTCCAAAACCTTTTAATTTAGTTTTTTTTAGTCTTATTGAAATAGCTTAATCATTTAGATCTTCTAGCTTTTAGCTTTTCTATTTCAAAATATTTGATATATTAGAATTTAAGCTTTTAGCTTATAGCTTATTTATCCTAATCTTTTGTTTTCTTGTCTTATCGCTTATTTCGTCCTTCCATCATCTAAGGCCGGAGCTTAAGGTTCTTATAAGGTTGATAAATAGATAAAGTTTTGATCTTTTAGGTTTTTATGGAAGTAATTAGTAAATAAAGTTGATACATTTACTTGCTAATTAGTGAAGTAAAATCTTAAAAGTGATAAGCTTATTTGTTTATTAAGTTTGTAAGATCGGGTGGTTACTTTTCGTTATCGGCTCGACATTCGGTTCTTCCTTCTTTCCTATTTCAATTTTCTTAGTTTAAAATAATTAGTTTATTATGTTTAGTTTAGGTTATTTTATTATTATGCTTAGTTAGTAGTTTAATCATATGCTTGTTAAGTAAGTTGGTGGATAATGAATTAAGTGTGGAATTTAATAAGTGATTAGTGATTAATAATTTGCAAAAGTTATTTAGTTTAGTGTTTTATTTAGTTGAACGGGCAAAAGCCGTAAGATTAAGTAGGCATTAAACTAGTAATTAATATCTCGATAAAAAGTTGTTTTCAATATTAAGCCAACGTTTTGAGAAAACGATTATTTAGACGGATATTAATTCGTCATTAAAATCTAAAACTTCACACTTAAGAATCTATTCACTTTTACTTGACAAACATATTTTTCTTTATATATTTTTCATCTTATTAGCTTGCTTGTTAATTAGAATAATCTAGTTTATCGCTATCTTTAGGTTTAATCCAAAACCAAAAATTAAAAGATATTCAAGCATTAAATTGGAAACGCTTTCGTGAATTTCAAATTCATCTCTCGTTGGGACACGACATCCGGAGGATCTATTATTACTTTTCCTAAAGTAATTTTTATCCGACGTGATTACTTATATTATATTACTCGACTAGTCGTTTATCGACAAACCAGTCGGCAAAATATAAACAGTAAAACTTAATAATAAATATTACCCACGTACAACGACACATCAAGTTTTTGGCGCCGTTGCCGGGGAGTGAGTTTGTTTAATTCTTGTTTATTAGTGTTTTAGTTTATATTTAGCATAATTTAGGTTAGTTTAAATTTTGTGTTTTAGTTTTATTTACTTTTGTGTGTTTGCTTGTTTTGGTTCGTTTGTTTTTCTGCATTTGTGTTTGTTTTTGTCTAGTGTTTGTAGTCAAGTCAAGATGGACAATCCAGACATCACTATTGAAGAATATATCCAGCTGGAAACTGAAAAGGCTCTTAGGCACGCTCAGGTGTTTAACTGGAAAACTGCTACGTATGGTAAGGTCAGGTATTTTGAAGATATTGACTACTTCAAAATTTTTGAAACAGAGTTACCAGCTATAGTCTACAAATATGCATTAACATCTGAACCGGAGGTGTCACCCGAACTTACGGTAAGTCCTCATCATGTAAAAGAAGTTAATTTTGAAATATCATTTGCCAAATCAGATGATGAAGATTACACTGTTATATATGATAAGGAATCATTTTCTTATAAAATAATTTCCGCCAATGATGTAAAATTAGATACGGACAATGATGATGGTAAAATTGATGTTAAATTATCTTCGGAGAGTATTTTTATCGAACCATTGGGTAGTGTTATTGATACTAATGTTGATACTTACTCCCATGCGTTTGGTGAAAACTTTGAAACAAATCATGACACACCCTGTAAATCTTTTACTATAAAGGATTTTGTTATAATGATAAAAGTCATGATTCAAAAAAGTCTTAACGAAGGGATGCCATTAATTTTTATTATTAAGAATTTATATGTGTCGTTTGGCACTCACTTTGACCCTAAGCGGTTCTATAAGGATGGCGCTTACACAAGAGGTTGCGGAGGCCAAGGTACGTTTATTTTATTTTCTAAGAATAAAAGGTGTCCTAAAATGAATACGGCGTATCGATATTAATCAATATGCCATATCAATCATTCTTTTGACTAGTCAACTTTTTGATCCAATATGGAGTATTGGATAAAACCCAATACGACGTATTCACGTGGGAGTATAAAAACCCCACTGATAAGCCGGATTGAATTTTTACTCTCACTTTGCACCTCTCAAAAACCATTTTTCAACCGCGAAGATCTTTTGTTTCATCCATTGAATTGGAGTTTGGCAGTAAGTTCAGCAAACGTTTATAGAAGATATAACCGGAATTTTTAATTTCTATCCTACAATTACTCATGAACTTACAATTGGAGATGATGAAAAGATCAAGCATACATGAGATGGAGTGAAGCTGGAAGCAAGTCTAACTTAAATACATTTTGTAAACAAAAGTGCTTGCCGGGAGATAACCCAGAATGTAATGTCAATTTTGTTATCGAGTCTGTCTTCTCAGGTAGTCGATACGGCGTACCCAAACTCAATGGATACGGCGTATTGACCATACCTGGACGTTATCCTTTTTATTTTTCTGCACTTAAAACGTTATTTTCAGACTTGTCGATACGTCTTATTCGTTAAACGAATACAACGTATTCGACATCTGACCCGTACTTAGGATTTTTAATACAAGTCTCAATACGGCGTATCCTTAAACATGGATACGGCGTATCGACTTCTTATATAGTTTTAAGTTTTTATTCTCTAACCGACGATTATCCGGAGATAGAATCGCTCTTGTTGTCTGAGCATTTATATAGGAACCTTACTGGACGATTAAATGAATTTGGTGTGCTTATTTTCTAGAATCTATGTGTGATGTAGTCTTGCTGGTATTCAAACGCATTTACAACACACATCCTTGCTCATATACGCAACATGGAGGATCATACCGAGCATATCTTAAGGGAGTTTTCTGTTCAAATTCTTTAATTTCTTGTTTTTATGCTATATTTATAAAACGAGGGCGTTGTATATTTCAAGTGGGGGGTGAAGAATTAGAACACGTACTTGTCCTTATTTTTACAAATTATATGCCTAATTTATATCAAGTTTAATTTTTTTTTGCATATTTTTTGTGAAATTATTAGTTACATGACCCGCACACATAATCTTAATTTCCAATTGTGAGGATTTAGCCTTATCCGTTTCTTAATTTTTATCCTAAATTTCACAAAAATCTGAGTGTGTCGGTAACTGTAGTAAACTTTAAAACTTGACTTGGTATACTACTCGAGACCACAATAATAAGCACTATTTTAAATAGATGGAGTGGCCTTTCTAAACTGGTAAATGTTTAGGATTACACCAAAAGCCTATACATATTGTGATATAAACTAACCACACTGGTTAGTTAACCCCTGTATAAACCCTTTGTTTACTCTCATTTTTAAAGTAAGATACCCCTAGAAAAACTTGTTGAGCCATTCTTTTCTTTTCTTACACCAAATTATGTTTCATGACACCCTCACACCTTAGCATACCATGTAGATTAAGTCCTATTTCGGTTGCTAGTTGCTTTTGTGTAAAGTATTGTATTTCCTGTCGCAATGCATATTTTCTATCTATGGTTAGGTCGGGAAATTGCACAATGCAATTGGGAATGTGAAAGCAGTTTATCTTAGTGCTCGTGTAATTACTACTTTCACTAGTATGATCGGATATTAATTATTCAGATTTATCATGTTCGTGAAGTGGTGAAAAACACACCTTTATTCAGTTTATTAGTTTGGTTTTAAAAAATCAAAAAAAAATACAAAAGAGAGAGAAGTGAGGTTTGTGAGATAATCGGTTCGCTTAACCGAATTTATTATTTGAAAGGATTGATTATTCGTTGGTACGTGTTATAAACCAACGATGTAAAGTTTTGTTGTATATTATTTTTAGTTGGTCGCAATATAAACCAACTATGTATTTTCATGTATCAAGTGGTAGATATCGCCACTATTGTATAATATGTATATTATGGATGATTAGGAGTTGGATGTTATGGGAACACCAACTAAGGCTGTTTTCATAAGAAGCATGAGTTAGTCTAATTTATGTCTTTTTATGGGTATGGTGGGCAAAGTAGCTAGCAACATTGTTCCTTATCTATTTGGACTTAATCTATTTGTTTTGTTTTATATTTACATCATTTTTCCCATAACTAATCCCCAACCTTTGGTTTGCTCGAATGAGAGACTGAGCAATCACATGTGTCTCATTCATAGATTTGACTGTGTATGTGTGATTTTGTCGCCCATGTTGGTGTATTATTATTGGGAAAGGATTAGTTATCCCCTACCTTATATCATTTTTCATCCTAACCTTTAGTTTTACTCAAATGGGGATCTAAGCAATCATGTATGTCTATTCCATAGATTTGGATGTGTATATATGATTTTGTCGGCCTTGTTGGTTTTCTACTATTGGTAAAGATTACCTGATCCTATTCTTTAGCTTATTCGAGTTAAGGACTAAGCAATGGGAAGTGTTGCGGTCATAGATTTGGGCGTGCATTTTCTATTTTGTCCCCTTTTCTGGAATATTGATATCGATAGAGATTGAAAAGAATGATCAAACCCTTAAACCTTAACCCAGTTTACCTTTTTAGACTTGTTACTTTTTAGCTTTAGTGGTGGAATGTGTATCCTCACCAAGCTTATGATAGAATACACGTCACGACCGAGCAATTGAGCGAATTACTTAAATGTTACCACATAGATTAGTTGAGTGATTTGAGTGTTTTCATTTTCCCTTTTCGTGAGGTGTTTGGTTGTGTGCTAGTAATTAAAGGAAAAAATTGCTTAAAGAAAAAAAATCTTAAACCTTGGTCTGGGATACATTTTCATAAGTTTTCTAAAGTCTACTTGAGGACAAGTTGGATTCAAGTGGGGCGATATTTTATGACATCAAATAACATCTATTTTATAGCATCATTTATCCCAGCTATATTGCTCATTTTACATTATTTATGCATGAATTGATACTTAATTGCTTATATTTGTTATTTGTAGTAATTATTGAGCAAAGAGTGAAAGTTAATCAAAAGGCACGCATTTTGGTGCTTAAACAAAGAAATCATGAAGACATTGTTCTGACAACTAATACGCCGTATCCATCAAGAAAGATATGGCGTATCTGTGCCTTAAACTTCACTCAGCATCGACGAAGGAAGATTAATACATCGTATCCAGAATAAATCCATACGTCGTATTGGATTACAAGTTATGGAATATTTTGGAATATAATAATCATGAAGCCCACGCCAAGAAACCACAATACGCCAGCCTATAAATATCAAACCTTAAAAATGAATTTTAGTGTGCAAAAATATACCGAAGACTAAGAAGAAATCATTAACCACCAGGTTTGATTTTTAGAAGAAAAGAGAAGCCACGAAGGTCTTGCAACGCAATTCAATCCATAAGAAACCCTTGTAATTTCTATGCGTTCGGTTTTTGGTATCGTTCATTTGTGTTTAGTTTACCTTAATCGTTAGTCTATGACATTTGTATAGTTACAATGGCTAATGGTTAATACCTTTAGATATTAGCTATGTTTATGATAATTTGACGTTTGGTTTGTGTTTATTTCGATTGCATCTTATTCGTTGTGTGTTGATTATGTTTATCAATTTATACTCGTTTATGTGCTTAAGTATTCGACCTATCATTCAACTGGATCTAGGTACACAAATAAAGCGTTAGCTTGATGCCGGGATAGCTCTATATATGTGCAATTTATATATCTAGAGTAATAGGATCACAAATATTGACCTGTCTTTACCTTTGGTTTAGTGAACAAGTTAGACTAGCGGGTGACCTAGGATCAAAAAATGACATTCTGATTCCTTGGGTAAAGATCTGGACAGTGAAGTGCTAGTATATAAAGAGTCGTTAAGCAGTAAGTTAGTAAAGTCTCGATGAGCTAGGGTTCGATAAGATCACCATTATTGTCTCCTAAGATAGATTATAATCAACCATGAATACTTTATGCGAATGTGGTTAATTGTGATAGAATTGCCAGATCTAGGTTTTAGGAAGAAGTACCGCCTAAATCTAGGAATGATATATCAACAACGAGATAAGACAATCATTGCACTTATAAACTAAAACTTGTGTTTCATTAGATTAAATATGGTTAATACCAAGGTTGTCAGGATCGCGATCCTGATCGTAGGATCGTAGATCCTACGATCCCACATATAAAATATGATCAGGATCGTAGTAGGATCTTAATATAAGCGGGATCGGTCTAGGATCGTGGGATCACAGACAAAATCATAGGAGCATATGTTTCTTATTGTTTTTTACCTACTTAAACTGCCATCACATTAATCTAACAATTAAATCTTGAACTTAATGGAGGATTGCATTATTGCTATTTGTATGGTACATTTTTATAAAAAAAAGTCACATTAAGCTGTGTTTGCTATTATATACTCTCTAAAAATGTGTAGCTCCTAATAGAAAAAGAGCTTTAGTGGCATTTCCGATCCTCATACGATCTTGCGATTCCGATCTTGCAATGAGAAAAACGAGCCTAGGTAGGATCCCGATCCTGAAAACCTTGGTTAATTCATTTTCCTTACATTAGGCTTGACCAATTCTCTATCTTCTAATTGTCAACTTGTGTGTGTTAATTGCCCAATCTCAGTCTAGGTAAACTAAAACTCGTGCTAGTCTCTCAGGCTGAAAACCCCCTTTTGCGTTAGTTTAGGTTTAACTTAGGTATAACACAGAATAAATTAGGACTAACTTAGATAACTAAATTATTGGTAGACTTAAGTGTTAACACTCGCTCTTAATGATCGACACCCTACTTACCAATGAACCTACAACTAATCGGGTACACTGCCCGTTAGTGTTGTTTTTAGTTAAAGTTGGCAAAATATAAATAGTAAAACTTGATAATAAATATTACCTACGCACAACGACACATCATCTCCAATTACTAAAACTAAAACGTACAAATAGATTCTAGAGCTAAGTGATCAATCTATAAATCTCACTAGGACACATTTCATGATAAACACTTGCTGTTCAACATCTAGAACACAAGTGATAACAAAGAGTCATACGCATTATCCTTGTGGTTATGCCAGAAAATTCAGAGTGATATTTTTTAATATTCACAGAGACGAATGGAAATCCTTCCAGTATCATCATCAAACAGCACTGCGGTAGGTGACTTGCGAGATTCTATATGAATCAACCTTGTGTCAACTGGATATGGATTTTGGTCCAGTAAATGAATTGACGACTCAATCACTCTTATCGTGTTGTCTGCTTTGAGACGTTCCGGTAATGACAACAAGCTAGTACAACTAGAAACCCTGTCAAGGAGGTTCTTTGAATCTACTTGATCACAAGTACAATATTTATACTATAAAACGGGGAGCCGGAGGTTCACGTAACCGAACTTTGACGAATAACAAAGCCATATTCGTTCATATCTGTTATTTATCACTAACATAATTGCAGGTCTAGACGATGGCGTAACTAACCCATTCCAACTGAGTCGGATTCATAACCACATGCTTATGCTCAAGCTACAAAGATATAATATAAGAATTTAAATTTAAGGACCAAGAAAGCTCAAGATCAAACAAAGACAAAGACTTCCATAATTATGATATTCAAGATCTTCCTTAAAGATATCAAGATTATCAAGACAAAGATTGTCAAGGGAGATTGTTAGTAAGCTTTCAAGATGATGCAAACTATGAGCATGCTGGTCAAGAAACAAGATCACAAGATGGCAAAGACGACAAAGACAAACAAGGAAACGATTAAAGATCTCAAAACTAAAGACAAAGTCAAAAGACAACAACAAAGGCTCAAGATTAAAGATCACACAGCATGATGAAACAAGCCTACAATAAAGATAAAGACCAACACCAAGACTCAAGAGCATAATGACAATACAATCTCAAAGAGCTCAAAGTTCGAAGGGAACAATGACCTCACTTCAGGGGATATTGTTAGCCTCAAATATTGAGTCAACAATGAAAGTATCAGTTATTCTATAATGAAGTCTTGGTCATTAATCAATACACGTTGTAATAGGCTAGAATGGAAACCGGGCTCGTACTGTAATCTAATATTGTAAGTATTGTGGGCTTAAGGCCAACCAAAACCCGAGCCCAACTCGTAGAAAGTCCATAGGCGTCCTAGGTATAGTTAGGCACTATAAATACCTCCTCTCCACAGATGGAGAGGGGTTGGTTGGCTCATTTATTTCTTGGTGATAATCCAACTTTCTATTCTTCTCTCTTATTTCTTCCTCTCTCTAAGTTCTTATTCTTCCTCTCTTTTCTATATCTATATCGTGTATATGGTGAAGTGAAATGATAATATTGGTTCCTAACACAACATCATGACAATAATAAAAGTAACAAAAGTTTACCCAAAGTATGATTACAAAAGGTAAAGGTGAAGGATTAGAGCACCCTTTAAGCCTCCAATCAACTATTAGCTTCTAAACAGCCCAAAAAATAATGTCCAAACATTTTCTCTAGCACTTGAGCACCTAATCTTGAATTGGCAGAAGTTATTGGCCTTTTGGGAGTGATGAATAGTGGTGGAAATATTTGTCTTTGGTGAAGGAGAGTTTTCCCTTATCTTGGTTGTATGTTGATGTGAAAAGCATGTACCAAAAACTAGCAAAATCCAGTTGGATATTTAATATAGAAAATCCAGCTGGATATTTGGTCCCAAATTAGCAAATTCATAGTCATGTGACTGGTATGTGGGACCCAATATCTGACACATATCTCCTACTCTTTTGGGATCTAAAAGTGACACCCTATTGTCTACTAATCGATGTAACAAAATGATAATGCAAACAAAAGAGTCGACCTAAAAGATCCTTATGAGTCATGTATATGATATAAGTTGAAGACATAATTAGTTACTTACCAATAACGTTTTCTTTCCTTGAAGAGTTAAAGAACAAAATTTGAGATATATATCTAAAACTTAAGAGTATCTTGTAATTGCTTGTGCTACTGTGTGACTCGTTATTTTGGCACGTACATTGCTCTTTCACATATCTCATAATTTTGGTTGAGCAAAAGTAATCTTAGTCAAGCATAATTAAAGAAAGTCATAACATAGTCGTGAGTCAAATAATCTTGGTCGCGCAACATCAATCAATCAATTAGTAGAGCAACAAAAAATCAATCACATAAAAAAAATTATTTCGATACCTAAAACGGCACCTAAAATATGAGGGAATCAAAGCCTAAATCTTTCTCTCAGAATTCGGCACCCAAAGAACCTATGCACGTTAGTTTGAAACCTAAAAAACATGTTCATGGTTTTGGATATTCACCTTCGTTCACTAATGGTGTGAAAGGAAAAGAAGTTCACGAGTGCCATGACACCCATGTGATGGTCCTAGAACGGTGATCGCTGAACTGTGTGGGTGATCATGTTCTTGCGAGATGTGTTAAGGATTTCAAAACCCTCCCCAATATCTATAATGTTTGTTTGAGTGAAGGATTTAGTTGGGTTAAATTAAGTTATTTGGATGGTTATTGGGTTCTTTTGGAATTTGAATCTCTTAAATCGTGTGAGAAATTTCAAACACATAATGGCATTAACTCTTGGTTCTCAAGCCTTAAATAGTGGAATGCGCAATTTGAAATACCGGATAGAGTTGTTTGGATTGATGGGGAAGGTACGACATTGCAAGCATAGTCACGTGCTACTTTCAACATGATAGAAAGTAAATGGGGTGAACTCGTTTACATGGATGAATCTAGTGCATCGAATAAGTATATAATGCACCTATGTGTTAAGCCTAGGGTTCATCACTTAATTTCCGAATCCTTTAAAGTGATCTTGGAAGGGAGAGTATCAGTTTTTCGTGCAAAGGATTTGTTAAATGATAAGAGGCACTAGGATAAACCCTGTTTTAAAACTGTATTTGTTATTATGGTCACATCGATCATATAACTATCCGCACACCCTTGCTATGCACTTATTTTTAGTGCAAGATACCCATAGTACACCCCTCCGAGCCTATCCTTTTCGCGGTTCTCGTAATTCTTCGGTGGATTCCAGATTATTAATGAAGAGCATTGTTTACACCCCACTAAAATGTTACACCCAAATCGTTTTAGCCTTCCTTGTATATACTCGTTTTTAGTACATTATTGTTATCACATTTGTAAACCCCAGTTAATTATATGCTTGAGTACATGGTTGCTAAGTCGAGTATTTTATTAGTGTATACAATTTTGGGATGATTGGGATTTATGGTAGTTTTTATTTTATGTAGAAATAAAGAAAAAAGTCAAGTATTATCCCCATACGTGCTTAATACACTCCATATTATTTTGATCTTTTTAATTCGGGTCATTAGATTAGTTAATTTATGTCATTTAGTATCAAGAACTCAAGTGTAGGAGTGCGTCTATAAACCTCAAGTCATGTATTATTTATGTTTCCGCAGATGGATGGGCAAAAGTGTACGAAAAAGTAGAAAAAAGTGAAAAAAAAGAAAAAAAGAAGAAAAAAATTTACGGGCTGCCATCCTGCTTATGTTTATGTTTATGTCAAAATAGAGTCAGAAAAGAAAAAGAAAGAGTTTGATTTAGAGTTTTGTATATCTTTGTCTTATAGTGTGGTCGAGTCTTGGCTTAGCAACGCATTCGCATGTATTCATGTATATTAATTAACTCATCACCACCCAAATCCACCCCAAATTCACCCAAATATATCCCATCCTATTCCGTTTCCGTTTAACTTACACCCAAACATCACAGCCCTTTAAAACCTTTTTGATAGTAATTCCTATGTGCTTACGTCATAGCGGTGGAGGTTTGATCTTTTATCAAGCCTATGGTAATTCATATGCTATGACAGGTAATGAGTGTTAATTTTTCGTTTCCCATATTGTTATATATCATTATACACCCGAGAGAAAGAGAGAATCCAAACACTTATTGTGAGGTGCTAGTATATAATTTCCGTGCTTTTAATTACGAGGTCTTATTGGTTGTGCCATAAACTATCTTTAAAGAGTAAGTTAAATGCCCCCGATATTGCTATTGTCTAGGTAGAAAAGCTCATTTGCTTGAGGACAAGCAAATCCCAAGTGTAGGGATATTTGATGAGTGATTTACCCCTTAGTATATATATATAATATAAATATATAAGGATAATATCAATTAAAGTATAGTGAGAAGAATTCCAAGAGGGTTTTGAAAGACTACTTTTGACGAAAGTAAAATCCAAAACCTTACCGAGTCGTATCCCGACGAGGCGTGAATTGAGAATCGTGATTAAGTTCGTGATCGCATGATTGAATGATTCAATGATTTTTTTATTCTATTTCTACAATTAAAATGCAATAACATATAAAGGCAAGCTAAAAACGAAAGCAATTAAAGATTTAAACTAAAAACGATAACGGGAATCAAAACCCGAGCTTTAAAAACCTAAATTATCAAATTTTAACCCTACGAATGCAAATTTAATTTTTAACAGTCCTAAATGATTAAAAATAATTTTAGAAAAAAGAATTATATTTTTTTGACTTTTATTTAATTTACTATGAATTAAAAACAGTTTTAATCTAAAAAATTAATTAAAAATACTAAACTAATTTTCAAAATTCTAAAAAAATTACAGAAATTACTTTAAGCTATTCTAATCCTGGGAAAAATAAAATGGATCCAACAGCTTATTGGAATAAGCTGTAAATAAGCTAAATAAGGTTGTAGGCTTTAAATGGCAAAAAGGGGTTAAGTATTAAATGTTACAAACTCTAAACGAAAAAGACCCAAGGGCGAGTGGTAGTGGAGTGTGTGTTTAAAACGTTTGGGAGTTAAGGTTGAGGTCCCGGGTTCGAAACTGGGGCCTCCCTATACTCCTAAATGTTTTTATTTTTGAAAATTTCTTTTTGAAAAAGCTTTTTTATACTAAAACAAGCACTTTTTGTAAAACAACTTTTTCTGAAAGCTTAAAATAAGCTAGAAATAAGCTTTAAAAGGTGACAGATTACTTAAAAAGCTTAAAAGGCTTTAAGCTTTAACTGATTTGGCTACTAAGCTTGAATAAGCTCAAACTAAGGCCAACTAAGCTACAAGCACTTTAAACCTAACCTAATAAGCAGTCCTAAACACTAAATAAGCAAATCCATTAAGCCATAAGCTCAGAAATCAGATAAGCAGTTTGGCTAAAAAGCTATCAAAACAGCCTAAGAAGCACTTTTTAAGGTACTTTTTAAGCTAGTAATTCATAAGCTAATGTCTAAAAACCTAAAAACAGATTAAGAATGTCCTCTAAAGAACACATAGAGACTGAAAATAAGAAATTTGAACAAGAAATAAGCTAGAAAAATGAAAATCAAAAGAGACAGTTTTAGTATCTAAACTTGGATAGCTTAAAACTGATTTGGCTTTTAGGACTAAATAAGCAACTAGAAATCAAATAAGCTTAAAACAGACTACCCTTTACCTAATAAGCTTAAATAACTTAAAAATAAGCAAATCTAAACAGCTGAACTCAACCAAAAAGCATTTTGACAATAGACTTTAAAAACAAATTTTAAAACTAAAACCACTACTTTTACACTAAGAAAGCTTAACCAAAAAGCACTTATGAAAAGCTATTAACCAAAAACAGATTTAGATTAAAGATCAAAGAGCAAATAAAAGCTAAAACTAAGCTAACAAGTTAATGATATAAGCTAGAAAAGGCTTAATGAAAATGACAGTTTGGACTAAAACTTATGTTTTCTTGGTTTTTTTTTCAAGTTTTTATAAAAGGCTATGACAGCTTATGCAAACCTAAAATAAGCTATCTAAATGATGTTTAAACTACAAAATAAGCTGAAACAGATTAAGCTTATACTACAAAGAACTTGTGCACTAATTTTCAGAAACTAAATCTTACTTTAACTACCTTAAAACTAAGATCTAAAACTTGGTTTTAACTTTTGCAAACTGAGACTTATGAAAATTTGACAGATTGTGAACACCAATTCACACTTTAAACACAAAACTTCTACTGCATTTTGAGACCAAATAAAGCATAATTTACCAACTCAAATGCCAAAATCTAAGGTCTAAGCCTATTATCTCTAAATCTGTGATTTATGACCACATATTCATACATTCAATCAACAAACTTATCAAAAATAGATTTAGCTTAATACAAAATTTTAAACTTGATCTTATAACCTTCAAATTGAAGATCAAACTTGATCAAAAGGTTTTTAAGCCTTCTAGCAGTTCTAACTTAGGTTAGAACTGCTAGTGCCAAACACCCCTTTAAGAAGCTCAATTCCATTTTTTAGCTTATAAGACTCAGATTTTAAGCTTATATTCAAGATACCAGATAATGACAAGATTATAATAGGTCTAATAAGCATATTTTAACTATTAAATAACTCCTTTCAATAAGCTATAAGCTAATGCTATATTTTTGGTTTTTTTATGACAGATTTATATGAAAACTTTAACTAATGATATCAAAACTACAAATAAGCATTAACTAACATCTAAAGACAATAAAAAGAAAATATAAGCAGATTTAAACAGTAAATAAGTACTAAATAAGCAATAAACAGTTTTAAGCTAAAACTTGAAAATAGAGAGCTTACAAAAGCCTTTGCTCAAAACAGGCAAACATGCTCAAAAGAGCTTTGTCTACAAGCTCTAGCTTGTCAAAGACAAGCTAGTATAAAAAACATAAGCCCATCCCTTTTTGGCTTATCATCCACAAGAGTTTTTGAGTGAGTTTTGGTGAAGGCTAATTGGAACTCTTAAACAGTTTAACTAATAAGCTAAACTGTTTAAAGAAGCAGCTTGTTAGTTAATGAGAGAGCTTATATGAAGCTTATCAAACAGTTTTCAAAACAATGTAACAGTAACTTAAAGACAGAATTTTTGAACAAAAAATCAAACTTTCATTAAACTTGGAAAAAAAGTACAATACTTGAAAAGAAAAGTTACAATAAGCACTAATATAAGCTAAAAATGTAAGGTAAATAGATAGTCCTAACACTGCCTTAAGGGCACTATTTATAGACGAATGAAGAGGTCTTAGGTCTTGGCCTTGTGCTTCTTTTGTGAGAAGGATTGGGAGTGCTCCCTAAGTATTTGAATCTTGGCCCTTGATCTTCTCTTGTGTTTCTTTAAGCATCATCACAGCCCTGATTAAGTATCCAAGTCCCATCCACTAATGATATTTCATGGGATTGCCAATGTGGCATTGGCACCTTGTGGAGTGGGGTTGAGTTGCGAGAGTGATAGGTTTATCTGTTGGAGCAGGGGTCAAGGTGAGAGTGATGGGTAAATAGTGATTTAGGCGGGAAATGGGTGTGTTTGTTTTGGAGATAACATGTTAATAGGGTTAATGGTAAAAGGGTAATGTGGTTAAGGATATGGACTAACAGTGTAATGAATGGGGACTAATTGTGTTAGTCCATAAGGACTAACGGTGTAAACAGTTCGGAACTGTTGGTGTAATAGTTTAAATGGGGTTATAGTTAGGTTATGGCTAATGGGCTTTTGGGTTTGGGCCGGTTGTAATGGTTTTGGATTTAGGAAATGGATTTTGGACTTTGGGCTTTTTAAACTATAAGGCTTATAGATAAGGCTTTTATGGGATGTCTCGGCCTATTAACTTGGGTGCGGGTTGGTCCATTTAAGATGCACACATCTTTGGCTTCGACTTTGACTTTGACTTTTTGACTTTGACTTTGACTTTTCACGCTCTTTCCATTCCCGTGCTCGGTTTTGTCGGTTTTGGCTTTATTTTTTTCTTTTAGTGAATATTTGTTACCTACACAATCATAAATCATAAAACACACATATACAATGCATTTTTGATATATTTTTGTCATTTTAGGCTTGTTTTTATAGGTAAAAGGTATGTGTAACTAAGCACATACTAATGAGGTGTTATTTTATACACTTTTTCGGGGTCATTGAGCCCCATAAATCATGAAAACATCTCTAAAATACGTGCTTAATCATTTTTTTAGCACTTGGATGACATTTGGAGAAAATACACGTGACTTGGGCTAATTTTGGGAAAAAACGGACGAGCTTGCAACTCTACACGAAAGTTGAAGAAGAAAAAGCCATACAGTGGCTGGAGACGGTGTCGCAATTCCTTGTGATGGCGTCAGGACGCAAAATCGAAGACGTCAAGGTATTCGCGACGGTGTCAGAACTTAACCGACTTAATGAAACCCTAGAAGACTTAACGGGATGATGGCGTCACAACATAAACATGACCATTCAATTTACGCGCGAAGTAGTAGATATTGTTTTGATCATAACTCCTTCATACGAACTCGGATTTTTACGGTTCAACTGCCTACGCGACCGCGACGAGAAAATATACAAGATGGTAAAAAAAGACATGGTGACAGTGTCGCTATAATCCTGACACTGTTTAGATGAACCGACTTAATTTATGCCTATAGATACAGCCTCGTAACTTCATTTTTTCCAAGCCCTAAACCCTAAGCCCGATTCTAGGGTTTGGGTAGGTGTTTTTACAGCAACTTAAAAGGTCTAATTCAATCCATAAACATCTTGTAATGGTTTGATTATCGTTTATATCTTAATTCATGACTTTAATTCCTTTTGTTGATAATAATTTCTCTTAATTAAGTATGCTTGGCTAATTCATCTAGTATTTATTTGGGAACGCATAAAACTTGTTATTAGTTGATTAGATCTTGTTGTTTTCTTATTGATGATTGTGGATCCTCCATATTCACCAATTAAGGCGTGACAGATTCAAGGAGTTTAATTGATTATAGTTTATAATTCTTGTCTCCTATTGCTTCTCATTAATGGCGTGCATGTTAGGCTCTAGAAAAATAGCTTCTTAATTGCTTGCGAAGACGTCTAGGGAAATGTGATTGTGTAGAAAGGATACCATCGGTAACAATCTTCATGCTACCTTACCCATATGTGGTTGATCACCTCTTAAGTGTTTTAATGCATGTAATGTACTCTTAGAGGCCTTGTAATAGTCTTCATACTACCTTACTTATGTGTTGCCTTAACGGAATATTACATAGACGACGGGTTCGTGCAATTCGTTCATGAATTAGGAAATACTTACACATTACATTACGAGGGTGACAAAGCAATATGTAGAATTAGATAGCTAGCAAGGAGTAGTGCATCCTAGGTAAATACGCTTCATTGTATCATTATTTTCTAGTTTATTTTATTTCTTGTAATTAGGAGTAGTTATTAGCTACATCAAAACCTCTCTCAAACCAGATATTTTAATTAATTTCATAAAATATAAAAAAATATAAAAATAATCTTTTTTCAACCCCTTAGACCTTAGTTATGTTTAGTTCGAGCCTTCCCAACCTATTCCCCTAGAGAACGATAACAACTCCCGAGTCTTACCTATACTCAGGGCTGGATTTAAGCATGTGCGGGGTGATCTACCGCACAGGGCCTCAAATTTTGAAAGGGCACCATGATTATAGACACGTATATACATTTAACTTGACTTCTAGCCTAAATTTGACACATATGTGTTATGAAGCATGACATACTTTGATCCATACACAAAATAAGATGAAGAATTATTGGTTTTAGGTGATCTTTTAAAGTATGTATAAACAGGGTGTTATGGGGTCTGATACAACAAAGAAGAAGATACTTTGGACTATATGCGCTTTACACCCTTTAATTTATGAACTTTTGACACTATTATCTTAAAAAGTATTATTATTTTCAAACTAGTGTACAATAGTTTACAAATCTGACAGTTTCACCCCTCGGGCTTGATATAGTTATTAAATATTAGTCTCATAGGTTTATGAGTTATAAAATATCTTATTTATTATAAAAAGTTGGTCTAAACGTCAACGTGACGACTTTTGACATTTTGTCTTCATTTTAGTGATGTCTTTGAATGCTTATTAAATAAAGCAATATCCTTTTTTTATATAATTTCATATATATACATGAGTGTTCTTGTGTTTAAGAGGTCTACGTTATGATGGTGGCACAGGGCCTCTAAAAATGACGGGACAGCCCTGCCTATACTACACTACAATGGTTAGGTACACTGCCTAGGGAGTTGTAAAATTTCTTGTGAGTTTACACAATGATCGCACATCACTCAGTCGGTAAGATAGTATCTAACTGATTTACTTTTATCGTGTTGTCTGCTTTGAGACGTTCCGGTAATGAGAACAAGCTAGTACAACTCGAAACCCTGTCAAGGAAGTTCTTTGAATCTACTTGATCACATGTACAATATTTATACTATAAAACGGGGAGGTTCACGTAACCGCACTTCAACGAATGACATAGCCATATTCGTTCATATCTGTTATTTATCACTAACATAATTGCAGGTCTAAACGATAGCGCAACTAACCCATTCCAGCTGAGTCGGATTCATAACCACATGCTCATGCTCAAGCTACAAAGACATACTATAAGCATCAAGATTCAAGAATCAAGAAAGCTCAAGATCAAACAAAGACAAAGACTTCCACAATTCTGATATTTAAGATCTTCCTTAAAGATATCAAGATTATCAAGACATAGTGTTGGGAATTCACTTTTACGTGACGACATTACAGAATTACCATAGTTTATCATAGTCACATACGCGAGGACTAGAATAGGCAACTATGTATAGTTTAGAGGTGTATGGGCTATAAATACCCCTCTATGGCTTCCATAGAGGGGTTGAGTCATTTGGCATTTGTCAAGTCATTTGTATCCTTCATCCATTTTCCATCTAATATCACAAGTCCATCTTCCATCTCTCTACTCTCTCTCACTAAAATGGCTTTCATGTGGTTTGACTCACCAAGACCACCGGATCTTAGTTTACGTAGACCTTCAATTGGTATCAAGAGCCATGGCAACATACTCTTGGGTCGGATTTATCTTTATGGAGTGGTGTGTTTAGATTTTTTGTGTTTGATTAGTGTTCAAAACCTTTACAAAGATCAAATTAGTGTTAAAAAAAATTTTGGCTTAAAAACCTTAAAGTTTTCATTTTTATTGTTCCTATAGGGTTAGTAATACTAGTTGTACAAGAATTTTTGCTAAAAACCATTAAAAATCATGTTTTTTTTTAGTTTTGAAAATTTGGGTTTCGTAATAGTTAGAATCGAACTAGTGAATCGAACAAGGGAATCGAACTAGAGGACCGAACACGATAATCGAACGAGCTGTTGCATAGGTTGAACCGAACGAGCTTCTTCAGTCTCAATCGAACGAGTAGCTTCTAGTTTGAATCGAACGAGTGACTTCTAGTTAGAATCGAACGAGCGCTTTCTAGTTAAGATCGAACGAGTGTTTTTTCACTAGTTAAGACCGAACGAGAGGACCGAACAAGTGGATCGAACTAGAGGATCGAACTAGCGGATCGAACTAGCGGATCGAACTAGCGGACCGAACGAGAGGACCGAACCAGTGAAAAATAAATTCAGT
>BQNB010002390.1:17649-32451 GCA_026074375.1 Tanacetum coccineum
AGAGTATGGTACGTATTGGGGTTGTGGAGGATGGTTTGCAACACTTGGAGAATCGTTAGAAGAGTATGGAATTGAAAAATTGCTTGGTGTTCCATTTCCAATAGTACAATAAAAACAAACTCCATTGTATTCATTACAACCACATTTTTGGCATGTATCTTTGCAAGTTTTGTAGGTGCTCACCAATGGTTTGATTTTTGCATGGTTCCGGATTAGAGATAATCGGAACTTTCGGAGGGCAATTATAACCGTAATGAGCACCTTTCCCACAAAACTTACAAGTGCATTGTCGACAGAAGATTCCATCTAACGAATCACCGCACTCGTGACAACAATGGTCAATGTGTGGAGGACTTGGTGAGGAATTTTCACCGGGGTCCTGATTGCCAACGAATGGCTCTTGAGGAGCATTAACAACGTTGGTATTGTCATCGGATGACTCGGAAGTATCTTGAAGGTCTTTGAAAAATTCGTTTTCAACACAATATGTAAACAAATCTTCCTTAAATTTCTTTCGTAAAAGAGCACATCCTTGACAATACGGACCATCAACCGGGGTTCCACACCTTGCACACCTTGCACAATTTCGAAGGGGTTTAGGAACAAGAATCTTGTCTTCAAGACCCTTTTTTGAACAACAAAAGTCTGCAGTGTACAAAACTCCACAAGTCGAGCATTCTTTAATCGCGTAAATCGGATTCAACGATAATTGAATGACGTCATAAGAATTAAACATTAAGATGGATAAGAAAAGAATTAAATGATACGAAGAAAAAGAAGATTATTTTTGGTTTTTCGAATTTTTTTTAAACAACATATTTTACAAACGGACAAAACGAGATAAGACAACTTAAACCTGATAATCAGCAAGCTTCACGGTAGCTCTTCGAAAGAAAAACTCATAAAGGAGCGGAGGAGAGGGATAGCGCGAAGCTTATTTCTCCTTTCGGGTCGTAGTTCGTTGGAACAACCCTCCTTATACCCCTCTTGTAGTTTGTTTAACTTTCAAAGGTGAGCCGTACCTCGCAAGTGACACAAAAGGCAAGTTTTTAAATCTTTTGTTCGATTTGGGAACCAACAAGTTCACCGGAATTTATTATGATAATACTTTAGTGAAAGTATTATATGATTGGTGAATTTTATTTCTTGATTAAGACAATGCTTTTACATTTTTTTTGGTTTTTCTTGTTTTATAAATATATACTAAAAAGAAATGAAAAATATTTTTGTATTTTTATAAAAATAAAAGAGATATTCACAAATTCAAACACAATTTTTCAAACGTAACGATAATTCGTTTCACAGCCTCCCCGGCAACGGCGCCAAAATTTGACTCGCGTATTCTTACTCCTTTTTATATATAAATAAATATAAATAAATATAAATATATAACAAGGATCAAAATCCACAAAATCAATGAAACCGGAAGTAGTATAGAGTATTTCCGGGTCGTTATGTCCCAACGAGGCTTGAATGGAAAATCGAATGACGAATTGATAATCGAAGTTTGAATATGACAAGGATATGATTTGGGCACTAAACCTAATAAGCAAATGCACGAAAAGATAAGCAAGGAAAATAAGCTAGAGCAAGCATAAAGGCTAGGAATGGTAAAAACACTAAAAACTTTTATACTAAGACACAAATAAGCTCAAATAAGCTTAAGACAAATCAAATAAGCTAGACTAACTCTAAATAAGCAAATTCAGCAAGCAATTAGACTAAGTTAAGCCGGAGAACTCAGCAGTACTAACAGTATTAACTATCAGTACTAACTTGGAGTTAGTACTGCTAGCTTTAAAATTCCCAAAATAGAACCAACAGTACTAACAGTTTTAACTACCAGTACTAACTTGGAGTTAGTACTGCTAGCTTTAAGTTAGTACTGCTAGCTTTAAAATTCCCAAAATAGAACTAGCAGTACTAACTATGGGTTAGTACTGCTTGTTCCAAACACCCTTTAAAGTTTTCAAAAATCATTTTTCTTCTTAATTCAAGCTGATTTGATCCTAATTTGTTAAAAACAAATTATCAAATAACAAAATAAGACACTTATAAGCAGATTTCAAATACTAATAAGCACTTAAATAAGCTGACTCAATCTAACAGTTTTAACTCAACATACTACCTAAGAAAGTGACACAAACTATTTTTGAACTAACAACTAAGCAAGATAAGCACTAAACATCATGATAAATCATAAATAAGCAGATATAGGTGACAAATAAGCACTATTAAGCAGTTCTACAGTAAATAAGTAAAATAAGCAAAATAAAAACTTACAACTCCCTTGCTCAAAACAGGGTTAAATAAAGAGTCTACAAGCTCTAGCATGTATAAAACAAGCTAGTAAGAGTCTATAAGCCCATCCAGAACTAGCTTATCATCCATAAGCTGTGGTATATTTGAGTGTGGGTATCTTTTTTGGTTTTTCTAACTACAAACTTAACTCCTTTTATAACTTTACTGTAAGTAGGTTCAAATTAACCCCTTATAAAATCTTTAGAACAAATTTTCATAACAATTTAACAATTTACTACTCGGAATTATAAATTGGGATTTTAACTTGAAAACTCAATACTTCATTAATTGCTTAAAGGAAACAGATACAATGCTTAAATAAAGACAAAATTATAAAATTACTTAAAAGATTAAAATTTTAAAAACCTAGATGCCCTTCATGGCTTACAAGATGGCCTATTTATACCAGAAACTTTCATTCTTGGGTCTTCCAACTGTGCTTCTTTTGTGAGAGCTTCACCAGGTGTTTTTGTTGTGTGAGGGACTTGATAAAAGCAATCTCAGCCATTCAATCTTCTTGTGTTTCTTTTTGAGTCAATCTAGCCATCGAAATTACTTGGAAATGGTAAGGGATTGCCAACATGGCAATTATAAAGCTGGGGGAGATAGTGGAGGAGGGGGAAATGTTTTATCCAGGGTGTTGAAGAGGTTGCAGGGTAAAAGGGTGGGAAGACCATCTCTTATAACTTTATTGTAAACTTCGCCCTTTTATGATACAACTTTAGGGGTTTGACAGAACTGGCCCCTAAAGTTATACTTCACCCAATTTGCAAGTTCAGCCCTTGTCTTGTTGTTCTTGTGATACAACTTGAGGTTTGGCAATTTTAGTCCCTCGAGATGTATTTTCTTCACTTGCTTGACTTTTGACTTTGTCTGGGTTGACTTTCTGACTTTGACTGACTTTGGTTTCAATTTGACTTTGTCTTTTCCATCCCGTGCTTGGTTTGGTTTGTTTTTGCTTTCTTTTTGTTCTTTTCTTGAATATCCGTTTCCTGCACAATACAAATGCAAAACATACAAATACAGTGTATTTTTGGTACGTTTTTAGTCATTTAAGTCCGTTTTTAATGGAAAATGGTATGTGTGATTAAGCATATACCACAAGGGTAACTTGGTAATTTTCTTAATTGCTCTTTGGAATATTATTATTATAGTATATTTTACATGTGTATTAAAACTAACAATCATGGGCTTATTCTTAAGCTTATTATGGTGTATTGTATTTGTGCGTGTTTGTTGTTCGTGGTTTTATAAGCTTATTTGAGCTTATTCTGGTCTGGTTTTGGCTTCAGCTTATTAGTAGCTTATTTTGTGGTCAAACTGTTTTTTTTTCATGGTCAATCTGCTTATTTTTATTTTTTTTCTGGGTTTGGTTATTTTTATGTGGTCAAAGTTTGAAAATCATGAAGAAACCTCATATCCATAATTTTTGCTGTATTTGACAGTTTTTTGTTGGTTTCTGTAAAAGACAAAATCAAGGACGTCAGTACTCGAATTCGCAGTTTGCTTCATCACTCGAATTAGCAACTCATGAGAAGGACCCGAATTTGCAATCCTCCGAATTCGCAGTTTAATTTGTCACACGAATTCGCAGTTTAATTTGTCACACGAATTCACAATAGTCCTTGTCAAACGAATTCGCAGCATAACAACCCAAACCGAGTCAACTCAGTAATTACCGAGTTGACTCGGGTCAACTCAACCGAGTCATGTCCAATGACAAGTGAAAAGAATAAGCTCAAATGAGCTTATTAGAGCTTATTGAAATAAGAACAGCTTAAAATTGAAATCAAAAACCAAGAAACTTGAAAACTGAATTATATTGCTCAAAATAGTAAAGTACAAGCTAGAAGTTATAAAGTACGAGTGTTAAAACTTAATTTGAAAATCGCAAAAGCTTAAAAATAAAGGGAATTACAAACTAAAAATTCAAAACTTTCTAACTAACTAACTTTTCTTCTGTCTTCTTCTTCTTTTATAAGCTAACTTCTGTGTTTGTTATGAGAGTAAAAAGCCCAAAGCAATCTTGGCCCTTCAATTTCATCAATAATCAATCATAGCCGTTGGATTTGTTATGGGGAAGTGTGGGATTGCCAAGTGGGATAAGGGATTATAGAAGGATGGGAGGAGAGGTTTGACCCATAAGGGTGGTTTGGGTTGCAGGGTAAAAGAGGGGTGGAGAAACCCGTGAGTTGGTTCTTGGTTTTTGGGAGGGATTTCAAAAAAGTGGGGGTGGTGGCAGGAAAAAGGGTTGTTATAAAAGGTTGGGGGTGACAGGGCATACGTTTGGGGAATTGGCACAAATGGCCCCTCATTGTTATAAGACTTGTTGCATTCATCGTCCTTGTGTTGTTATAACTTTTGGGGATTGACAGTTTTGGCCCTCGTAGTGTATCTTTGCAAAAATGGCAGTTTGGCCCTTTGTCTTTCATTTTCTCTTTTCTCTTATAAATATAAGTTTAGGGATTTGGCAAAAATAACTTTATAACTGGCGTGAACAGTAAAATGTATTGTTCACCAGAGGACATGAAATACAAAAATCTCATAATTTGATACGTCGTCTTAATACGAAAGCGTGGACATAAGAAACGTAAGAGACGGGCTTAAAACGAAGAAATTGCGTCGTTTTTACTATCGAACTAAAATGATTAGATGGTGATTGAGCTATATAGAATTGTATATGGTAGTAGCCATTCATAGTACTTAGTACGTATACGACCTATAATTATTTAGGTTGCATTCGACGTATTTGTGACGCATTTTCAGCCTGTATATACTTGATATACGCTTACTCAAAGTGAGGTTCATAGCCCAAAACGTTTAACCTGATTTTCTTTACAAGTTTTGGGTGGAAACATTCATTGTTTTACAATTGGACACAAGTGGATACTTTTACTTTATGATTACGTGTTGCCTAAGTAGCGATAACCCTAGTTGAGCCCATTATCATGAACTGTCAATTACTGGATTGTGAGCGCGAATGTTATGAATAGATCTATTAGGATTGACATCCCCGTTCGGGTGATTAGCTATCACTGGGCAAACGAACGTATACCATGTCGAACATAGGATGTTGCGGGTTAGAACATCACCACGGGCAATGTAGGCCATTTATATGGTATTCATTTATGTCGAGCTTCAGTGTTATGAGCTTAGGGTAACGTAATTACATTTATATAATGTTTTGCATATGTTGCATTATCATACATTTAGGAAATCTTGTGGTCCTACAATATACGATTTATCAAACCTATGAATAACACAAACATGTAGTGTTAACATTTAAAGATAATATCTTTTTAGAGGTTCAGATAAGCAATGAGGAGCAAGGGATACTTGGTGGTTTGATTTGGATATCATGCATTAAAGATTTTTTCGCATTACATTTTGTATATCTGTTATGGCTAGAAATCTTTGTATTTTGAACAAGCCGATATACTGAAGCATCGGCGCTTATGTAACAAATACTTTGTTATAATCTAATGTATCCTCGGTTTTAAAATGACTATTTTGTCGTCTATATATAATATCTTGTGTTATTGGATCTATTAAGTAAACACCGAAAAAAAACGTGAATGAAAACGCCCCGGACCCTTATTCCGCTGCGACCCAATTTGGGGGTGTTACAGATTGGTATCAAGAGCCAAGGTTATAGAGAACCAGGTCAAATGTTTTTGCTGGACTATAACCATTTTCAAACATTGCATTCATACAAAGGGGTTTGCACGGGACATACATACATACATACATACATACATACATACATACATACATACATACATACATACACTAGTTGTTGCATTAGTTGGTTGGACTAGATGCATTCATGATTGATATACATGTTATGATATAAATGTATCTTACTATAAGAGTCTTATATTAAATAACTAATATAAGCTTTAGGATTTTCAGATACAGTCGTGATCGGATTTTGAAGATTCTAACGGTTACCTACACTGCTGGTTGTCCAGCCCAATTGGAGGTTAAACAGATATATGTCCTAGGAGTTTGTTGGCTGTGAGCACAGGGACTACCCTGGGAATGTTAGATACTCCGTATGTGCAGTTGCTTACAAACACCACCCCCCCCCATTACCAGACTACATACCTGGCCTCGAGGAGCCACAGTCACCACCCCTACCAGACTTTGTTCCAGAGCCTGTTTATCCAGAGTTTATGCCACCGGAGGACGAGATACTCCCAGCTGAGGAGCAGCCACTGCCTGCTGCTGACTCACCTACTGCTGATTCACCAGGCTATATTCCCGAGTCCGATCCTGAGGAGGATCCGGAGGAGGATGACGACGAGGACCCTGAGGAGGATCCTGCCGATTATCCTGCTGACGGAGGAGATGATGGCGATGATGAGGATGAGCCATCTGATGATGAGGATGAGGAGGTTGATATTGAGGCTGATGACGAGGAGGAGGAGGAGCACCCATCTCTTGCCGACTTTACAGTTGTTGCTTTACCAGCTATTGATCAGGCCCCATCTGCTGAGGAGACCGAGCCGTTTGAGACTGACGAGTCTGCAGCCACACCACCACCACACCCTGCATACCGCGTTACAGCTAGGATTTCTATTCCAGCTCCAGTACCTACACCAGTTTGGTCTGATGCAGAGGTTGCCAGACTTCTCGCTATATCTACTCCACCTTCATCACCACTTTCCCCATGGTCATCACCACTTCCCCAGATACCTCACAACTCTACCACCTAGAAAGATACCAACCCTTACCCTCGATACTACAACCACATACCCAGTCATCACCACCACTAACCTCAAATTTCCTTACATCACTACCAAGTATCATCACAGTGCCCTGTGTTATCTCTCATCACCACCTGTTGCGAGTCCTATTCGTTCATTGGCTATCGAGCTGCGATGATAGGCTGAGAGCTGAGGCGAACATCTACTTCCCATTCACTACATTAACCACCACTCCTCCAACTCTCCCACACAGACCAGATGCACCAATCCATTAAGGAACACCACTATGGCATTTACTCTCTACCTGACCGTAGAGCCAGACAGACAGCCGAAGGTTACTACACCTCGGAAGAGTAGGATACGTTTGGTCCCTAGATACGAGGTCGAGAGAGTTCGTCTGCTGCGCTAGACTGGTTGGAGGTCCTAGTGCAGACTATGGTTTTTGGCTGGCCACTATGGATAGGAGATCAGGCAAAGATCTAGATAGAGATATTAATATGGATCACCGACTCTTAGGGATGAGATAGGCGAGACCATGCAGGGGGCACCACTAGTACAGTCACAGAGTTGGGTCGACATATGATAGAATTTAATACTAGGGTTAGGCAGGATACGGACGAGATTTATACGAGGTTGGATGATGAGCAGACTAAGCGACAGCTATTGGCTGGTCGGCTCAACATGTTATTTAGGGATAGGCGTGCACATGCACGTACTGCTAGACTTATGGAGGCGGAGGCTAGGATATCTCGAGAGGCTTGGGGACGATCCATGGACTCGAGTGACCTTGCGCGTGCAGAGGTTTTATCGCTATGTACCACAGTGTTAGCTCAGCAGTCAGAGATTAGAGAGTTACAGTCAGCGGACCGTAGGAGACAGACGGTGATTACAGAGATGCTGGCAGCGGACCACAAGAGGCAGGTACAGCTCACTAAGGCACTAAAGCTAGTAAAGAGACTACAGACTCAGATGGCAGAGTTACAGAGACAGCAGGGCCCCACTAAGGGTCCTGCATAGCCAGAGCTACTTGAGGAGGCTGGTAGCAGTTCCTAGATCATGTTATAACTAGTTATTTTGTATATAGCCTACTAAGTATTACGGGTTCAATCCCGGCTAGTAAGGCTTTTAGTAGTTAATGTTTTAATTTTGTAACCTCAACGTGTGATCGATATTAGTATCTAAGACCAATCAGTATGTGTTCCAAAATATTAATGGAATGGTGTTTTATGTTGTCACCCCCCAATTGTCCCCCAACCCTTTTAAAATAATTGAATTTTGTTTGTGAATGAATGTCGATTTTGTTAAATCAAACATTATTGTAATTAACAATTCAGATTGTATATTTTTCACACCTGTGTGATGTGATCTCACTTTATACTAGCAGCATTATGCATGTCATGGTTATGATTTTATGAAATCTAACGGGTATTAAATTTTCTTGTGATTGAAGAAAATGGCACCAAAACAAACAACGAGGTTAAACACAACCCTAGAAACAACCAACACCACATCTTCACCTAATGCCTTACTCATGCTATATTGAATCAGGCAATACTGCCCTTATTGGCAGCAACGTGATGCTAACAAAGTACAATGCGAAGACAATCCATACTTCAGGAACAGTGTTAGAAGGACCAGAACAAGCTTGCTCGTAATGGTACTTACAACGCTTTCTCAAATGGTCAACCATTAAAATTTAAAGGCACGGAAGGAGTTGCTGGTCTATCTCAATGGTTTGAAAGGACGGAGTCTGTTTTCCACATCAACAATTGTACAAGTTGAGAATCAGTCGTTTGCTACTTGCACTCCATATCAGTTGCTTAAACATGGTGGAACACTCATGTCAAGGCAGTTGGTCATGATGCCGCTTACGGTATGCCTTGGAAAACACTCATAAAAATGATGACTGACAAATACTGTCCTCGAAATGAGATCAAGAAACTGGAAATAAAGATTTGGGATCTGAAGGTGAAGGGTACCGACTTGACAAGTTATACCCAACGCTTTTAGGAATTGGCTTTGTTGTGCGAGAGGATGTTTCCCGAAGAATCTGATAAAATTGAAAAATATGTTGGTGGCCTTCCCCCGACATGATTTAGGGATGTAGAGGAGTCTAAACCAAAGACAATGCAGATGCCTGAAATTGTAACCGAGCTAAGGATAAAAATAATACCCCAATGGCTGAACGCCAGACAAAGAGTGAAAAAGAAAAGATTTGAGGACAACCTCAAGGAACACTCACAGCCAACAACAAAACAGAAACAAGAGGCAGAACAACTGGTCGGTAGCCTACACTGCAAAACTATGGAAGAAACCATACAGGGGATCTAAACCCCTATGCACTAAATGCAATTATCACTATGACGGTCCATGTGCTCCAAAATGCTACAAATGCAACAAAGTTAGCCATTTTGCCCGTGACGGTAGGAGTACGGTAAATGCCAACAATGCTAACAATTAGAGGGGCACCGGGTCGGGTCAGAGACCTACTTGTTTTGAGTGTGGAGCCCAAGGGCATTTCAAGAGGGAGTGTCCAAAGCTAAAGAACAACAACAATCGTGGTAACCAAGGTGGAATTGGCAATGCTCCAGCGAAGGTGTATGCGGTAGGCCGTGCAGGGACTAACCCAGACTCAAACGTCATGACGGGTACGTTCCTTCTAAACAACCGCTATGCTTCTGTCTTATTTGATACTGGTGCCGATAGAAGCTTTGTGTCTACTGCATTTAGCTCCCAAATTAAATACACGCACAATGCCATCTACCTTAATCACTATTATGACGTATTTAAACTAGCCGACAGGAAATAATTGGGAGTTGACCACATCCTAGGGTTGTACATTAAATTTCCTAAACCACCCATTCAACATAGACTTAATGCCCGTAGAACTTGGTAGTTTTGACGCTATAATTGGTATAGATTGGTTGGCGAAGTACCAAGCGATCATTGTTTGTGCGGAGAAGATTGTTCGCATCCCTTAGGGAAATAAAACTCTAATCGTTTGCGGTAACGGGAGTAACCAGGGAAACGAGACTCATTTGAACATCATATCGTGCACTAAAACTTAGAAATATTTTCTAAAAGGATGTCAAGTCTTTTTGGCACATGTTACCACGAAGAAGGCGGAAGACAATTCGAAGGAGAAGCGACTTGAGGATGTACCCATTGTTCGAGATTTTCTTGAAGTATTTCCTGAAGACTTGCCGCGTCTTCCTCCAACTCGACAAGTAGAGTTTCAAATTGATTTTGGTAACCTGGTGCTCACCTGGTACACAAGCCGGCACCTTATCATTGCGCCTTCCGAAATGAAAGAGTGTCGGACAACTGAAAGGCTGTCCTGACAAAGGCTTATAAGACCTAGTTTCCTCCACCCTAAAAGGAACTCCGTCTCGTTTTGTCAAGAAGAAAGACGATCATTCAGGATGTGCATTGATTACCAGAATTGAATAAACTAACGTGAAGAACCGGTTATCCACTCCTAAGAATAGGTGATTTATTTGATCAACGTCAGTCGAGCGTCTACTCGAGGTCTGCAACGTGAGGAGGGTATGGGTACCATACACCACAACACACATGTTGACCCAAAGTTCAAGTTATCAACCAACTGAGGGTTTGAGAAAGACATTCGAAACCGCTTTCAGCAACCTGTTCTGGCATATAAAGAATTTCAAGTTATGCCATTTGGTTTGACAAATGAACCTGCCGTATTCATGGATCTCATGAATCGAGTGTGCAAACCATATCTGGATAAATTCGTAATTGTCTTTATTGATGATATTCTGATATATTCAAAGAACAAGCAAGAACACGAAGAGCACCTTAAGCTAATCTTAGAGTTGCTTAAGAAGGAGGAGTTGTATACCAAATTTTCTAAGTGTGAATTTTGGATTCCTAAAGTACAGTTCCTTGATCACGTGTTTGATAGTAAAGACATTCACGTGGATGCCGCTAAGATTGAATCCATTAAAGATTGGGCATCTCCTAAGTCACCAATGGAGATCCGTCAATTTTTTGGTCTTGCTAGGTATTATCGAAGATTCATTAAGGGGTTTTCGAAGATCGTCAAACCAATAACCAAGCTTACTCAAAAGAAGGTCAAGTTTGTTTGGGCGACAAGCAAGAAGCAGCTTTTCAACTGTTGAAGAAGAAGTTGTGTAGTGCACCAATACCGGCCTTACCAGAAGGAAGCAAAGATTTTATCGTATATTGTGATGCTTCGATCAAAGGATTGGGCGTTGTGTTGATAGGCAAATGAAGAGACGGGTAATTGCTTATACATCACGCCAGCTGAAGATTCATGAAAAGAACTATACGACTCGTGATTTGGAACTTGGAGCAGTAGTGTTTCGCTCTCAAGATTTGAGGCACTATCTTATGGAACCATGTGTAACAGTTTTCACTGATCATAACGCTTACAACACATTTCAAGATTCAGCGAATGAGACAATCACTGATGTTAAGTTGCTCAGTGATTCATTACGATATTTGTATCACCCAGTAAAAGCAAATGTTGTTGCTGATGCTTTGAGCAAGAAAGAATGAGAACCACCATTAGGGTTTGAGCCTTAGATCAGACTATAGTTTTGAAACTCCCCCACACAACTTTTGGAAGCCTCAATCTAAAGCACAGAAACCAAAGAACATCACAACAAGATGTTGGAGGCATGTTGGTTGAAATTCTAATATCCAAGAAGCTTAGAATAGAAAAGATAAACCCCGTGCGGATAGGAACTCTATGCAATTAATGGCAGTAGTTGGTTCCCATGTATTCACTTGAGGACTGTGATTATGCAACGAGTCCCCACAAGACAAAATAAAAAAAAACTCTATTCATCCAAAATTCTGACAAATAATACCAAGAAATGAATAAGCTATATCGGATGCCCACATGAAAGCCGACCTCAAATCCGCCACCTATGTTAGCAAATGTTTGACTTGCGCTAAGGTCAAGGCTGAACATCAGCGACCATCGGGGTTTTGTTTGGTACAAACCTGATATACTTCAAATGGAAGTCGGGATAAATATCACCAGGATTTTATCACAGCAAAGGCTTCCTAAGTCCATCGCAAGTCTACACCACTATTTGGGTTGTAACTTGGAACCTTGCACAAGCACAAATAGCAAACATTATGTCAGGCCTAGAAGCTATTAAGTACATCAATGATCTAATTATTGATCTATATAAATGAACATCTACAGCTTTAGCTTCTTCATCCTTAACCAATGCCTTATTAGTCTCTATTAGAGTGCTTGCTGTCTTCACAGTGGCAAAATCAAACTTCTTCAATATTTCAACCACATATTTGTCTTGGCTAATGAAGATTCCATCCTCCTTTTGTTGTACTTGCAATCCTAAGAAGAAAGTAAGTTCCCCTATAGAACTTATCTGAAATCTCTTATGCATCAAACCTTCAAACTCATCACATAAAGACTTCTTTGTAGACCCAAAGATGATATCATCAACATACACCTGTACTAACAAGATATCACCTTTGTCCTTCTTGATGAACAAAGTCTTATCTATAGTGCCTCTTCTAAATCTATTTTCAATTAAGTAGGTAGACAAGGTCTTATACCAGGCTCTAGGAGCTTGATGTAGAGCATATAAAGCTTTTTATACCTTATACACTTTGTTAGGGAAATGTGGATCTTCAAAACCAGGAGGTTGGCACACATATACCTCATCTTCAATAGTACCTTATAAGAAGGTACTCTTTACATCCATCTAGTACATAATAAACCCCATAAATGATGCATATGCCAAAAATAATCTGATTGCTTCTATCTTAGCAACAGGAGCAAAAACCTCATCATAATCAGTTCTTTCCTCATGGGTGTAACCTTGTGCAACCAGTCTTGCCTTGTTTCTAATGACAATTCCTCTCTCATCTTTCTTGTTTCTAAAGACCCATTTGGTTCCAATTGCCCTCTTGCCATTAGGTAAATCCCCCAGAGTCCAAACCTTTTAAAGTCTAAATTGTAAAAGCTCCTCTTGCATTGCCTTTACCCAGATTGGATTTGCCAAAGCTTGAATCACCTTCTTCGGTTCTTTTTGATAGAGAAAACAGGCAAATAAGCAGTTTTGATAATCTTTGTGATTTGTTCTCCTCTGCTTATTAATGTAACTAACCATATCATGTTCATCAGAAATCTTGGTCATTCTATAACACCCCGTGTTTTAGGGTCATTAACGTTGTCAATAAATTCACTATGTATTTTTAGTATTATACGTGTTTGCTTTAAATCGTAATCGTTATGTTAAATTGCGTAAGCTAAAAATGATCATTCAATGTAAACAGGTGTCAAACAATTAAATGTTTACATCAAGCAAGTGTTAAGTAATTATTTTGAGGATAATTATTAACTTTTTTCATTTTATTTTATTATTTACGTAAATTGTTTACGTTTCGCGATAAAATTGCATTTAGGCATACCCGGAACCACCACAATTAATCTACGCTTTAACAAATAACCATTTTTATTTCTTATGATCAAAGTTTATAAAAACTTTAACCTCACTTATATATAAGTGACGCCCCATTTAATAGAAATAAGCAAGACTTACACCAATTTCAAGTATACACTTAGAGATAAAAACTACAACTTATAACAAGTATACTTTCATTTTTATTTATTATCAAGAAAACTAGCTAGATATTACTTCCTTATTTCATGGAACCAATCTCAACTATTAGGGAACATAAGAACATAGGTAATTAATCAAGGCAAGGTGCAAGCATGGACTTAGTAAGACTTAGTACATGACTAGTGGTTTTGACCACTAGTCACCCCTATTCCACCCATGTGCCCCCCCCCCTTTGGTCTTTATGGTCTTTGTTTTCTACAACTAGACTAACACTTATATCATATATACTTGCACTCTTGAAAGATAAAACACACATTGCAAAACACTTACCAAAAATCAACTTTCTCTTCCTTTTTCTTCTAAATCAGCCACGGCTCAACCCCCTTTTCACACAAACAATTCATACAACTTATTTCACCATACAAGTAACTAGGAACATATCTAAGGTCATACAAAAAGGTTTAGAAGCTTGGTTTGTTGATTAAGGAAGTTAATCAAAGAAAAAGGAAGATTAGGGTTTCACTTGGAATTAGGGTTTTCAAGTCTTGCAAGTTAGGGTTGTTCATCATCACACATCTCACTAAGGTTACCTAAAACCCTTTATGTCTTTACATTTATCATTTTATGTGTGTATATGTTCTTTATAGCAAAAATCACCATTTAGAACTTTTAAACATGTAAAAAGAGTTTTTATTTATGATCATCATTTTGTACACTTTTTCATATGTTATGTGATTGGTAATATCATGATATAATGGGATTATAAGTATTGTAACATGTTGGTTAAGTGTAAAAATGTATATGTATAAACTAGTAAGTAAAGTTACTTAAGGAAAGTTATTGATTTCATGTGATGTTAATGACTTGTTAATCTTGATATCATGGACTCACGTGGACATATGATGGACAAATGGATACTATTATATGTAATACATAGTATATTAAGAATATTGGAAGACTTGTGGCATTTTATTAGGTTAAAAAGGTACATAATGAGTTCAAAAGGGGCTGTTTTGGTTCGTGTATGATGACAGCCCTATTATGTTTTATAAAGATAGTACACCTTATGACAATTCCAAATATGTAAAGAACTCGAAAAACCGACTTATAACGAAAAAGATACGATAAATATACGTTTTACGATAATAACCGGATTTATAAAAGAATTTTTATAAAAACTTGTTATAAAAATTCTACAAACAGAA